>OZ001351.1:30320800-30392921 GCA_963924055.1 Drosophila limbata
GTGTACTGCTCGACAATGCTCGACATGAAAGTTATCGCCTACCAAAGTTCAAAAATGGGCAAAGTCTAGTGTTTTGCACGGCCGCAGGACGAACAACTTGGCTAAAATAATTTTTTTGGGGTAAGCGTTCGAAAAAAGTAATATAAGCATTCATAAGAGAATTCTTCAAAGATTAAAAATCCAAAATGGATTCTTAGATTAAGCAAAAATAGTGGGTAGTACAACCTTTTAAGGTTGACCCATTTAAATTTAAAAACACTTGATTTGAACTATTTTTGAACTTTGGTAGACAATAACTTTCAAGTCGAGCATTGTCGAGCAGTACACTAACTTAGAAACGCTTCAGATATCATTTCTCTATATAAATATATATGGTTTTGTATCCACCTAAATCCACCGTTTTAAGTTAAATCAAAAAAACTAATGCAACCTCACAATAAAAACACGCGGCATAATTGCATAGTTCGTCCGATTGTTCCTATGACAGCTATATGATATAGTGGTCCGATGTGAACCAAATTTGGTCTGGATGTAGAAGACTACCCCAGATTCATAATATGTTAGATTGGTTGAAATCGGACTACTATATCATATACCGCCATAGGAATTAGGTCCATACATGCAATTCTGATGATTCACCCCGAAAAATAAAAAATAATTTTTGAAAAAAAAATTTTTTTTATTTAAACTTTTTGAAAGTAATTTTTAAATATAAAAACATTAAAAATAAACCGAAAAAAATCAAAAGTTTTAAAAAACATTTATTTTTGGGTGCCATAAAATTTATTTTTTTCACAAATTTCACAAATTTCAACTTTGAAAGCCCCTAAGTAAGTATCTTGGGGGCGTGGCACTTTTCTTAAACATTTATTTCATAGCTTAAAGAGTTATCTATTATATGCCATTTAAATTATTCGATTATCTGATTTGATTCAAAAGTTATGATTTTTGCAAAGTAAAATGAGCAATGGCCCCACTGTGTGACGTCGACTTTTTTATTTTATAGATGTTGTTGTAGTAATTGGAAATGTCGTGGCCACAGCTGATTTACATTATTGGCTTCAAATTTAGAAATTTAACTCAAGTTTTTATACATATATTCTTTTTAATATTAAAAATTCAAACTTCCTTTTTCCCCACTTTTGGTACATTCACTACTATTATTCAAACCGGAGTAAATTTAGCGTGGATCACGAAATTACGAAAGAACTGAAAAATGGAAGAAGCATGAAAGTCCTAACGATACAATTCCATAAAAGCTTTTCCAACACTATGATCTGACATAGTCAGAAAACAAAAGCTTACATTTACAAACGATATATCAGAGCTTAAATTGTTGGTCTGGTGGCCTTATTTTGACGGTTGCTGTACCTTGAAACAACTGGCTTATGTATTGCATTTTAAGCTTGACTAATAAAATTAGTTATTCCTTTTGCATACTTTAAAGATTAAATGTTCCCGCCCAGTTTTACGCCTCATATTTATCAGGTTAGTTTACCTCTGTGGAAAGTGTTATTTTGATCGCTTTTTGCACATAACGCAGCCCACTGTGCAACGCTGACTTCACCTGCGAGAATTTCTACAAATTCAGCGAAAAGTATTTTTCCACCTTTGAAAGTGCCTACGCCAGGAGAAAGCTGAGAGGCACAGAAGGAGTTGTGTGGGTGGGAGGGGAGGGTAGGAATGTGAAGTGAAGTGTGTGCGGGGCGGGAGAAAGGCTGGAGAAGGAGAAGGAGAAGCTGAGGGAAGGGTGTTTGCCTGAGAGCGAGAAATGATTTATGAATGCAAAAAGTTTTGGCCCCCAACTTTGTGGAATCGTTTGGTTACCTTCGTAGTTGTTGTTGTTGTTGTTGTTGTCAGTGCGACATGGGCAGCTTCGTGTTACGCACACACACACACACACACACACACACACACACATGAGAGCACACACACGAACAGTCGCTTAATGGAATTATAAAAATGTTAACTTCAGCAGAAATTCAAACAGCGCCTCGATGTATGCAACACTTTTTATCCCCGCTGCCAATCTCTAACCCCCCTCCCCTCTCCTGCCACCCAACACACACTGCTTTGTTACACTCGTGTGTGAAAGTATTGGCAACTAACCTTTTTTATACGAATTCAGTTATAATTTTGTTTAACATTCAAAGTGGCTTTGTTTGCGGCCAGAGGCAACAACAGCGCGGGGGGAGGAGGAAAACAAAGGAGAGCGAAAAGTGAAATAGTTGGAGCTGGGGTGTGGAGAAGAGGGTAATAGGAGTGAAGAGAACAGATGATAGTGGTATGGGAAAGTATGGACAGCACTTTGAACATTTTTCCATCAACTGTCTCAAACAAAAATATTTGCTTTGACCTTTTGCACTTTGCTTTGAAGTGAGATAGAAGCAGATAGTTAGATAGTTAGAGAGAGAAAGAAGTAGAGAGAGGAAGAGAGCTAATAAGATAAACAACTAGGTTCCTAAGCTGCATCAATAATTCACTTTTGCTATTTCTAATTATTAAATTCTATTCTCAAACGGTTAGAGCGAAAAGGCTAAAAATTCAACACTACACTCATACAAATTTCAATTTCCTACAATAGTTTAGAATTGTTCTGCATTCAAATATTAATAATTTGGTTTAAATACATTTTTTTCGCCGAATTTGTTTATTTTCGATTGTCTTTTTCGAAAAGTCAAAGTTTTTTATGTCAAGTTTTCAACATTTAATCCATTTCTTTTTTTTTTAATTAGTATAAAACAACACTTGATTCTAAGATTCTAAATCATAGCAAAATTAGCGAAAATTTTGACTTGTAAAGTTGTCAGGTCGAAAATCAGACCAAAGTTAAACCTCCACGAAGTTGCCAAAAGCTAACAGATTTTCAAGCGAAATTTCACCTTGACTATGGTTTGGAACCTCAATTTACTCTGCACTCATAGCTTATTAGTTTCAACAAAAGGATTTTTAATCTCCAGTTATCGATTTTTTGGCAACTTAACAATTCCTTTCCTTAACTTTATCGATAATTATAATTATAATAATAATATAATAATTTAATGGTTTCACCTTTCAGGTTCTTCCTCTTCTTTCGGCTTTGTTGTCCTCAATCTTGCATGGATCATTAGCTATTGGGGATCCAGCCTATAATCATTTCGAATATATAATTAAATATCGACCAACTATAACTCATCACCTACGTATCTTATATAATTTGCCGTATCTACGAATATTGTTCATCTTAGTGTCTCTCATCTAACAACTTAATCCGGCTTACTTTAACTCAAAATCAATTCATCTCGTTCTCCATTCTAAATCCTTCAGCTTTCGAGAGGTTTTCGAGATTGTTTATCTGATGATGCAGCTAGAAAAATTAAAACAAAGCAAAGGCCCAAGAACGTCAGCATCAGTGCAGAGCCTCAAGCGACGGCTGCACCCAATGGGAAGGCGGGGGAAAGGGGAGTATCGAGGGGTCTTGAGATAGGGGGGGATTGTGGAGAAGTTGCATGGGAAAGCCAATCCAATATGCTTCAAAGCAAACACAAAACTTGAAACGCGCCGAGCGCAAAAAGGCAGAAAAAAAAAGCTGCAGCCAATCTAGTGCCAAAGAGCCGCCGAAATATTATTTACTTAGGGTGTGCTCGACTAGCACATACCCTGCAGTTTGTGTCTAGTGGATTGCTGGCGGGAAAAGAATCAATTGCCTCCATTTTACTTATTGTTTCGAGTGCCAAAGAATCGTCAAAACGGTGAAGCAAAGGTGTGCTCGACTAAGAGTTACCCTGCAACGCTTTTATACAAGCCAAAAGCTTACAACTCTATACCTTTGACTTCCAATTGAGCTTATGTTTGAAAGAATTGACGAGTGCATATACCCCATATATAACTGTCTAGGGTATATATGATCGAGTATCCCTAAAATCGAATTTCAGATTAGTCTTCTGTCTGGAATATATGTATATCAAATAAGGCAGAATGATTAAAATTCAGATTCAAATAAGCAAGCTAGTGTATATACCCTATACACTTGGTTGTAGGGTATAGAATAAGCTTAACATCGATTTTTTATATAGACTTCTGTGTTAAAAACATCGAAATGATTTTAAAATATTGTTTTACATATTACGTGGAGTAATAAAGTGTATATACCCTTTATTCAAGGGTTATAGGGTATATATATGGAATAAGCATTAATTTTGTATTTAGACTTTTATATTAAATACATCGAATGGATTTTAATCTAATGTTTTACTACGTAGAGTTAACAAGTGTATATACCCTACACTCTAAACTCTAGGGTATAGGTAACAAATGCATCGTTTAACAAGCAATTTCTAATTATAATCTGCGTCTTTTGGGATTTCTAACTTCCTCTGTCACCATAGCATACCCTTTTGGGATGACTGATGGATTACAGGGTATACGAATCAACCACATACAGTAATAGTAATAGAAATGGCCTCAGCTTTAGCTTCAGCTGTTGTTGCTGCTCCTGATGTGTCTTATCTTGTCTGCAGTGGCAGAGACGCCAGCGTCGACGTCGACAGTGACCGCGACTGCGACTGCGACGTGAGCGTCAGCGACAGCGACAGAGTTGCCATTGCATCCGGAAGGTTTTTATCTTGGCGTCATGTTGATGTTTGTCGGAAACTTGATTATTTTCGCTGCCTTTTTTCCCCCACTTTTGCACCCAACGATGTTGTTGCTGCAGTTTTTGTTGCTGTTGTTGTTGCTGTTGTTGTTGCTATTGTTGTTGTTGTTCATGTTGTTGTTGTTGCTGCCGCAGTTGTTGGCCTTCACATTTTGTCCGTGGCTGCCGCTGTTGTTGGCGCTGTGACACGAAATACTTAGAAAAAATAATAATTTTGTTCTGTATATTAACTAAACTAAAAAAATTCAAAAACCTCTTCGCAAATATATTTGATTATTTTCTGAATGGGATGATCTCAGAAAAATTGTGTATGAAAAGGTGGAAAAATTTATGAAAATAGTCATTTTAAACAATTTTAAAAAGTTCATAAGAAATATTAGCAAAGAGATTTTTGAAAACAACTTTGTAGTCACTATAAGTTTTGTTTGGAGAAACCATCTTTGCATTAAAACATTTTTTGTTTGAGACCCAGGAAAAAAGTTTCAAAAGTAGACTTTAACAAAATTCTAAATTTTCAATGGGTACTTAACCCTTTTTCGGCCCAAATTTTTAATTTTCAGACAGTTTTTTTATGTTAACCAAAGTATTCAACTCCACATGGAAAATAAAGAAAATTATAAAATCCCGAAAATGTTTACTCTGGTAATCCCATATTTTAAAATTAAAAATTTAATTTTAAAAAATATTTCAGTTTAAAAAAATGTGAATTTTAATTTGATTTTTAACCTCATATTCGGCTTAAGAAGGTCCAAATTAGCCTAGAAATGTGGTTTTTAATGAAAAACTCACTACTTTTTATATCGCGGCCGAAAATGGGTTAATGGGTTAGGAAAGTATTGTATCACCCAAATGAAATTGATGCCAAAATTTAATTAAAGTAAGTTTAAATTATGAGTAGATTTAACTTTAAGTTTTGTCAAAATAGTTATGTCCATCATTGTACCTCTTACAATCAAACTTCTTCTCCTAGAGTTTTCGTTCCAGTCAGACGCACACGCAAAAGTCTGCAACTACAATGTGCAGGCTCGCGGTGACGGCGACTTTTTTAATTATAAATTGTTTCCACATTGGGTGACTTTATGTTATAGTATTGTTACCGATTCAACTTTAATTTTGTTCAAATACATTTATTTTTTAGATAAAATTTACATAACAGTACTATCGCGGGCAGTGTCACGCGTCGTGTCACGCGTCCATCTCTAAGTGACTCCGTTGTCTGACTGAAGATGTTTGTGCTCTGCCCGCAGCGTAAAAACGGAAGCAGCCACAACCAGGCAGCTGAGGATGTGGATAAGGGGACAGGGAAATGCAGAAAAGGATGTGTAGGAGTCAAGGATTAGCCCAAATGTGTTGTGCATGTGTCTGTGTGTGTGTGTGTGTGTGTGTGTGTGTGTCTAGTGTATAAGTGCAGTGTGTGTGTGTATGTAGTATGTGTGTATGTAGTGTGTGGAGAGCCAAAAAGAGTTTTGTGACTTCAATATAAATGCAACTTTAAGTCGAAGAAACAAAAATAAATGAAGTAAGAAAACTGGAGTCGGGAATGCACGACAACGAAATACTCTGCCTAACACTTATCACTGCGGACGGCAGTCCGCGCTAGTGACGAAAGCAGCACGAAGGGTGCGAAGGCGACTAGCATATATACACAGGAAGAATGGAAGATTTGCTATGACTGTCCGATCAGGTCGAGTTATATACCGATCGAAAGGTATTAATTAAACTTACAAGTGTGCATACTAAGACTTTTGAAAACTCACCTGGTTCGTGAGATAAACAGGTGTAAGTGGGAGGGGCAAAATTTACATTATTGGAGCTAATGGGGCCGTTGGAGCCTTTTTGAATTTTCGTTGAATTTTTTACAATTCTCATCAAAAATACGCGTCGAATGACACCTCGATCATCAAAATCGGACAACTGGTTCAAAAAATAATTAATTTTGAAATTTTGAGTCGCCTTCCGAAAATGAGATGAAAAGTCAGTATGTTTGTTTGTTTGTTTGTTTGTTTGTTTGTTTGTTTGTTTGTATCAAAGCGATGATTTAGCTTAAAAGTATGAATGAGGACTTGTTCCCGCTCAAAAATCTAGAAACGTTTGTTCTACGACTTTTTCGAAAAATCGCTAGTTTAGCGGGAAATCGCTAAAAACCGCTAAAACTAAAAACCCCCATAGTGTCCAAACTATGAAAGCTACAGATATGATCTATATGTCGTTGGAAAGGTACTTTGAAGGGCTCTTAAGCATATGTTCAAACTTTTTTTCTAAAGTACACAGGTAAAAAGCTACAGGTGAAAAAAGGTAATTTTTTCCACATTTTGGCGGTTTTCGAGAAAACGCCGCTAGCGATTTTTTTTAATTTTGAATATGTTTGAGCTTTAAATATTTCGCGTTTTTTGATACATCATGCATAAATTTTTGTTGATTGGTTTGGAAGATATAACCTATTAACTGAATATATACGTTTTACTTTGAATTGGAAAAGGACAGCAGCAACAAAGTGTCATAGCAGCCAGAGTTTGAGAGTGCTGATAAATTTTGCGCTTGGCATGTTGGCATGTGTGTTAGTAAAGAGAAACAGTGTTGCCAGACAGTTTCTTTTTGCTTGTACAAACAATAAACACCGATTGACAAAGTTACACTGTAAAAAAATATTTCAATTGTCAAAACTTCCTATGTCTTATTAAAAAATTTCTGATATCTTATAAAAAAACCTCTTTACGAGGTAAAAGTCTAGTGACGAAAACATTTTCATGCCCCAAAATTTCTGATGTCCAATTTTGTGACGAAAAATATTACATTTTACACATGAATTATTAAAAAAAAAATTTTGTCACTGGCTCTGCGCAAAAAAGTACTACTAGTATATACTGGTATTTATTAGTTATGAAAAATTTAGCGCAATGTGTCCAGTGACAAAATTTTTTTTTTAATAATTCATGTGTAAAATGTAATATTTTTCGTCACAAAATTGGATATCAGAAATTTTGGGGCATGAAAATGTTTTCGTCACTAGACTTTTACCTCGTAAAGAGGTTTTTTTATAAGATTTACACTTACGAACAAACATATTTAGTATAAATCAGTGGTGTCCAAAATGCCAAAAGTGAAATATCCAATGGAATAGGAGATCATAATTCTGACGGCAAACTTAAGACGATAATTGCATTTGATACTCGTTTTTTCGATTAACCGTGAACATGCCTAAAAATAGAAATAAATCTTATTCACCTGATCGTTCAAGGAGTCTACATACCAAATGTGGTTCTTCTAGTTCTTACCATCTTCGATATCAGTTCGTTCATTTAGACAGACGGCAGTTGATTCCAACATAATATACTCAATATTATATTATCTAATTAAATATAAATAATTATAATTAATTTTTTAATGCATATTCTTAAATAAAGATAATTAAAGGATCGAGTATTAGCCAATGTGTGAATATAGTATGAGTGTGTAATCATGAAAAGCAGAAATTAATTAAATTCGATTTTAAAAAATTTGTATTATATTAGATAAAACAATTAATTTCAATAAATAATCCATCAAGTTAAAAATGTCAGCCTCCTGGGTCTTACCGTTTGGCCTCCGCAGTGAGGAGTCAGTCACATACATCATATCATATCACATCACATACCCTCGGCCAGGGTATTAAAATCAAAAGGCCTTACAGCTGTAGAGCTCTTGCTGCTGTTGTTGGTCAGATGTTTGATGTTGTTGTTGTTGTTGTAAGGTAAATACAAGCATAAGTAAAATAAGTTGTAATAAGAGCAGTTAACAACAAGGACTAACCTGGCCAAAAATAAAAATAAAAACATGCAAAAGTAGCAAGCAAGAAAGAAAGCACGAAACACGAGGCAAGATGAAGTTGAAGTCGTAGCACACCTGAACACACACATGAATGGCGAGTGAAAAAGAGACAGACAGACTCGGATTGTCTTGTCTTGTGTCTCGCTCGTCTGACAACTCCTTTAAAATGTAGTTACTGTTGTTATTATTCAACCTTAATGAACTTAACAAGCTCGCACGACGACGACATGCCAGGATACGGGAACAAACAGGACATCAGCTCCTTCAGTTGGACACCCCTCCCTCTCTCCCTCTCTCCCTTACCACCCCCTTACCTTGCCTGTCTGTGCGATGACTACACATGAACAAACAGACAAAAAGGGACCGAAAAGAGAGACAGAAACATACCAAGAGGTGTGTGCTGCATGTGTGTGTGTGTGTGAGCGTGTGGTTGAGTGTGTGTGTAACAACACTGAATGAAGTTGCATGTTCATGTCGCCAAAGGAAATTTCAGCGCTCAATGGCGCAGGGTCACGTAACTCAAGTAAAGCGACAATGTTCCCCCAAAGCCAAACCGAAAAACCGGAAAATAAAGCAAGGGAAATCTTCAAAATACAAAATAGACAACTTCCATAAAGTGAGCGATTAAGCATGACTAGCAGATATCCTAAAAAACTCATAAAATTCAATACACTTCACAATAAAAACCAGGGATCGAAAATGAGAGTTATGAGAAACTGAATAAACTTTTATTTTTAATTTTTATTTAAAAATGAAAGTTATTTTTATTTCAATTTTTAATATAAAAATTTAAAATTATTTTTCAATCTATATTCAATAATAATTAATATTTTAAAAATTAGGACCGTTAGGGCCCCTGATAAAAACAATTGATTTTTATTAATTCCACCCTTCAATCGATCAACTCGAGTTTCATTTTTATGGAGCCAAGTATACTCAAATATTGGGTTTTTTTTTATAATTATTACAGAGTATTCAATATGCTTCTTTCACATAGAAGAAGCAGGAGCAATCAGCAGATACTCTAGACATAAATAGATTAAATATTTTATTTTTTAATTGAGAGCCCAAGCAATAGATTAAAAAAGTCGCCATCAGCGCGAGCTTCAAATGCGTGTATTTTGTGATTGCAGAACTAAATTTTATTTCTTACAGGGCTTTAGAATTGACATAATATAAAAATAATGCAATTTGCTGTGAACGTTTGTTCTGAATAAAAATGACATAAAGTCAAAGATTAAATCTAAAGTCAACTACCTCTCTACAGGGTATTTGATGTGCACAAACAACTCTGTCTGCTTGGCTGGTTGATGTACTTAAGCCCAGCTAAGTAAATTAAGAATATGTTGCAAATATTTAAAGAAGCCGAAGCGAACAAAATAAAACTCAACAATTTAAAAAAAAAAATAAATAAAACAAGCGGATCAGTCGAGTGCACTCGACAGTAATATACCCTGAGCCTAGGCCTCGGCAATTCAATATAATAATATAAATGAGTGATTTTAACCAATTTATACATTATTTTTAAATTTTAAAAAATTATTAAAAGTAAAAATATTTTTAAAAACTAAAAAAATTCGTTGACATATTCAGGACTTGAACCCACGCCTCTCGCGCAATTCAAGCAAACGAAAAATAATAAATTATTAAAAATCATTTCCGCTGACCAGACCGGGATTCGAACCCCGATCTCCCGTCTCGCGTGCCTAGCACCTACCACTTGGACCACTCCGCCTCTTAGACTGATGCTGGCAAATTCGGTTTACATTCTCGATGTCCATTCTGGCAGAGTAAATGTAAAATGAATTAATTGAACATTAATTCGATTTATATACAAATGAAGCTGCCAATCTTCAAAGCTTAATATCTTCACTATTTATGGCCCAATCGTGTTGAAAGTTGGTGATTAGTCCATGGGCATGATCCTACACCCATTGAAATAAAAAAAAGATTCAAAATGTATCTCAAAACCCTAAATTAAAGGTGACGCCAGTTTTTGATTAATTACGCCCCCACAGTGGGCGTGGCACAATTTTAACATAAACTTGTTCTGCCTGACATTAAAGGTAGCCTTCATTCCAAATTTGGTGGTCCAAGCTCTTACCATCTCTGAGATCCTTTCGTTTACACGGACCGACATACTTTTGACCAAACTTAGTATACCCCCAGGGTATAAACACAAATTCTCAATTAGCCCGGGATGAAAAAAAATAAAAGATTGCAGACCTGTCAGTTGACAGAGACACAATTTTAATATTATTATTTGATCTTACGAGAGATTCAATTGATTGACTGACTGACTGAGGGACTGACGTATTAAAAAAAACAAGCGGAAAAGGCTTTTGTCAAGCTGCCGACTTTAGGATACCCTTTACTTATTTAAATAAATTAAAAATAGTTTGCATTGCATACTTTTAGGCCCTTATATTGCTTGAAACTCGAATCAGCCCCTACTGCCGTTCTTTTTGGCCAATCTTGTTGCGATTGAGAAGGGTAATAGCTAATAATAGTCAACGACAGACAGACGGTCAGCGGACGGACAGATATGGCGAGCATGGCTATATCGACTTGACTGTTGATGCTGATCAAGAATATATATACTTTATGGGCTCGGAGATGCTTCCTTCTCCCTATTACACACATTTCAACGAATACAATATACCCTTTTACTTACTTTTTAAGTAACGGGTTTAGTGAGTACAACTAAGCGATCGAAAAATTAGTTAAAAAATAAATTTAACCATATGAAAATAAGAATTGAAAAACAAACTTATTTTATTTTTAGACCCCGTACTTTAAAAAAGTAAAGGGGTCTATTAACTTTGTCACAAAAAAAAATGTGCGTAACAGGCAGAAGGAGGCGTGGCAGACCCCATAAAGTATATATATTCTTAATTAGCCATGTCCGTTTGTCCGTCCGTCCATCTGTCCGTCTGTAAGAGCGCCTAGATCTCAGAGACTATAAGAGCTAGAGACTCCAAACTTGGTATGTAGGTTCGTCTATATTGCAAGCAGATCGAGTTTGCTTTAGATTTCGGATCGGACCACTATATCATATAGCTCCCATAGGAACAATCAGTTGAAAATCAAGTCTTAGTATGAAAAACCTTTTTGTTGTTTGAGATATCTCAACCAAACTGACAGCATATGCATATGGGATGATCATATACATCCTGACCAAATTTGGTTGGAATCGGACCACTATATCATATAGCTGCCATAGGAATGATCAGTAGAAAATCAAGTCTTAGTATGAAAAACCTTTTTGTTGTTTGAGATATCTCAACCAAACTGACAGCATATGCATATGGGATGATCATATACATCCTGACCAAATTTGATTGGAATCGGACCACTATATCATATAGCTACCATAGGAACGATAAGTCAAAAATCAAGTCTTAGTATGAAAAACTTTTTTTCCATAGTAAGTACGGGGTCTCCGACAGTCGAGTATGCTCGACTATAGCACCGTCCACTAGTTATTTATATATTTTCATTAAAAATTCGAATTTTTTAAATAATTTATTCAAAAGAACCAGTAAAGCATTTGTTCATTTCGCAGTACAAAAAAATGATTGAGAATTAATTAGTTACTAATTGTGATTCATTTTTAGCCACAGGACTCGCCAGGATCTAAATGAATATGCCACAATTATAGCTGATTTTATGCACTCGAAAAATTCCTTGTATCGTTGCTGCTTAAAGGACGTTGAACATTCGAAAGTTGACGAATCTTATTTACTTTCATATTTATTAATGAATTAATATGTATTTCTAACAAAGAATTGTTGTTTTACGTGCACTGCGAGGAAACTGTTCCCAGTATTACTCTGCTGCCAAATGCGAGTATAAGAGCTGCCGCCTTCGAGTTGCGAGTCCTTCGACCTTCGTCCTGAGCCACATAAAAGGCGGCTACAATCGGAAAAATGTCGCCAGTCGGCTGTTGGCCGCCAATGTCAACGTTGGCAACGCGGCTGCTGACCAACTTTTAATGGCATTGGTAATGGCCAAAAGCAAACTGAAAAAAAATACATGGAATAAAAAATATTAACTGCGTTTTATTGGAAAAATGTTAAAGTGAAGCTAACAGAGCAGAGAAGTCATTGGAATAATCTAACAATAATAAAAGGTTGGAGCAAATTACTGAATTTATGGAATTAAGCTTAGGACTCTATAGATAATTGGATATTTCTAACAAGATATACTTTCGGTTCTTAATATAAGACGAAACAGACTTCAAAGAGCTCTGTGAAACATGTATTTTTATAAAATCAAATTTAAAAAAACTTATGGAACAATATTTGAAATTTGATTGGTATTCAAGTCTCTATATACTACAAATCCTATGTACATATTTCAGCTATTTTATAAAAAATTCAAAATATTTACATTTAATAAAAAACAAATAAATTGTGTTGGAACGAAGAAATTTGTACTATAAGAGTAAGAGTGAATTTGAACATGTAATATTATTCAATATACTTAAATTCAATAAATGAAATAACTTAGAGCTGTAAACGAATTAAATTATGTTAAACTTTCGTCCAATTCTTTAGCTGGGATGCTTCAGTTTTTGAGATGAACAAAACCAAAGTCAATTCAGTTTCAGATCTTTGAAAATAAGTTGAAAGTTCAACAACTTAACATCAAATATAGTTCATTTATTTAGTTTAATTTGTTTCTTTATATTGTAAATTTTAAGAAAATTTATTTAAGAGCAAGCTTTTGTTGCAAATGGAAAGCGAGATCCTGCGTTGATTGTCAATCACTCAGCCAGTAAACTGAAAATGCACAGAATGAATACCCTGTAATGTTTATGAAAGTAATCTTCTTCGTCTTAGCTCAAGTCCAACTCAAGCATCTGAATATCAAAGACAAATTTTAGTTGAATCATCTAACTCTCAGTTCAATCATCTGAATATCAAGTCAATCATCTGAATTTTAGCTAAATCACAGCTCAATCTCAGATCAATCATCTGAATCTCTGTCGATTTATGTTAGTCTCAGGTCAATCAGTTCATTTTTAACTCAATCGTCGTAATCTACAACTCAATATCATTTCAATCATCTGAATCTCAGTCATCTCACATCCCAGCTGTTCAATCATCTGAATCTTTGTTCGATCATGTCAATCTTAGCAAAGTCACAGCTCAATTTTAGGCCAATCTCAGGTCAATCAGTTAAATTTTAGCTCAATTGGCGTAAACTTAGCTAACATGTCAATCACATGTCATATCTCATGTCAATCATCTGAATCTCAGTCATCTTACATGTCAATCATCTAAATCTGTGTTCAATCATTCAATCGCTCTCATTCTTTCATATCAATTGATAACTGAATAATAAACACCTTGTTTACTTTTAGCTTAGACTGATTGATGTCGACGTAAGCACTAGAAACATTAGTAAATCTGAGCAAACACATCATCATCATCATCATCATCATCATCATCATCATCATCATCATCATCATAGGGTCGTAGTAACTAAATAAGTATGTAAAGTTGACCGCGAGCATTTATTTTAAATTCATTTGTCCGTTGTCTGTTTGGCATTTTATGTTCAGGTCATCGATATGCAAATTGATTGACCAGCCCATACACTCAGCGAAATTGTAATATTTACATTTTTAGTCAACAATTTTGATCCGCGGCTTAAGGCTAAATATGGATTCAGTCAAACTTAAATGTGTGCACTTTAGTACGAATAGAAGAACGAATTTAATTCAAATGAAAATGAAATTCCCACTAATTTAAATAATACAATCACATTTTAAAATATTCATTCATTTAAAAATATTTTATAGTTCATATATAATGCTTTAATAATAGTCTTATAGACTCATATAATACACTTAAATTTTAAATATTTAACGCTCTTGTTAAAAGACCTTTGGGCATTATTCTGTCAAAGAATTATTCAAAAAGAAAATAATGTTTAAAAGAAAATAATGTTTAAATTGGCTTAAAACTTTCTGTAAATAACGCATTTAAACTTGCAGGACTCTACATGGATATCAAATCGTCGCCTTGCTTTCACTATCTCTCATTCTCTAAGTGTAGTTGCAGTCACCTCTCCCCCCGTTCCGCCTGCTCCTGCTCCTTCTTCTTCCTTGTTGGTCCTGTTTCAATTTCCCGCTTGCAGCTTGAATTCGATACAATCGAATTCAATCCAATTCAATTTGTTTCAATTCTCGCAGCTGCTGCTGCCGTATTATATTTTTATGCAAGGCTTTGAATTTGATTTCTACACACACACACACACACACACACACACACACGCACACATACACTAATCTCAAGTGGCTAACAGCTTCTTTGGCAACGTTCTCTCCCTCTCTCTCCCTCCCACATTCTATGCCTCTCTCGCACTGCTGCGGTGGCCATTTGACATAAATAATTGTAACACGGAACAATTACCTCTTCCCCACCCTCCCTCTCCCTCTCCCTCTCCCTCGCCCTGACTCCCTCTGTCTCTGTTCCTCGTTTCCTAGTCGCCCTAATGTGGCGCCCTCTAGCGGTCGTGGCCACGGCCACGGCTAAAGGGGCAACCACGACGTGGGCAGGACAATAAGGATATACATTTTAATTAAAGCACCTCGAGCAACTAATTACATTCCCACAGCCAAATGCGATGGCGACAACTCTTCTCTTTCCCTTCACCTTTCCCTTTTCCACTTCCATCCCCCCTTTTGACGGTTCCCAAGCCACTTGTGTGTGTGTGTGTGTGTGTGTGAGTGTGTGAATAGCTAAGCAAGCAATATACATATGTATGTGTGTGATGTGTGTGTGAGTTTGATTCTTCTCAAGTGTCTCGGAGCTTCTACTTTCTCCATTTCTTCTTCTCCATCTCTCTCTCACATATCATTTGCATCTCACAATATAATTCTCTCTCTCTCTCTCCCACATACTCTTCTCCTGCTCCTACATTCTCTTCTGTTCCCTCCCTTTCGCTTTCTTACTTTCAATGCATCTTTTTTTATTCTCCAACTCTCTCTTTTTCTCTCTCTCTCTCTCTTTTCATTTTTTTAATTTTCTCTTAAACTATTTTTATCGTTTTTTTCTCTTTTGCCTCTATGTCTTTCTATCCCTCTTTTTTTCTTTCTTCCCGTTTCTATCTTTTACTTTCCTCTTCTATTTTTTTACTTCTTTTACTTATATTTTTTATTGTTCTATCTCTATCTCTCTGTTATTCTTTCCTCTTTCTTTCATATTCTTACATAAGTTTATTTTCTTTCTGTCCATCTCTTTGTTTTCTCTATTTTTTATTCTTCCTGGTCTTTTGTACACCTTTTCTCTATTTCTATCTTTCACTTTTCCTTAAGCTCTCTCTTCTTATTTTACTGTCTTCTCTTTTTGCTCTCACTCACTCTTCTTCTTTATTCTCGTCTCTTTCTCCCAATCTTTATTCTTTCTTCCAATCGCACGTTAGATCTGTTGCTTAACTTTCAATTTGTTTCATTCCATATATTTCATTCCACTGTTCCATTTAATTTAATTTGTTTCAATTCAACCTTGATCCATTTCTCTGTTCAACTTCTTCCTTTTCTACACCATTTCATTGTTTCAATTCCATTTCATTCCGTTTTGTTCCATTCCACTGTTCCATAGCTTTTTATATGCATTTCCATGAACATTATCTGTGTACTTTAATCTCAAACACCTTTCTCATGCCCCTTTCACTCTTTTCTCCCCTCTCTCACTCTCACTGTCTCTGTCCCTGTCTTTATTTGCCTGCTCTCTCATTAAACCCAAAATAATTGTCTTTGCGGGCATTATGTTTATGTTAATTGTTGTTCTCGCCGTTGTTTGTTTGTTTGTTCTGTTGTTTTCCTTACTAATTGTTGAATGATAGCACGGAGAAAGGCGTGAGAGTGAAGGAGAAAGAGAAGGTAATGGAAACAGTACGAGAAAGGATAAGCGGCATAAAGCAAAACCCTTTTTCCTTTAGCCTTTAGTCCTTTTAGCCGCCTTTTGTCGTTCGTTTAGTGCCGTTAACATGACACTTGAGGCCCAAACACCCCTCCCCCCTCCCCCCTCCACCCTACTACCACCCTCTCCCCCCTCTTACCCGACATTCCCTTTCCCCTTCCCATTAGAAGGCAGTTTAAAATGTGTTAAACCATTAAATGAAATTGAAATTCTTGGCAAGTTTACTTGATTATCCTGTCGCCAATAATTAAATGTTGTCGCAACAAGTTGCCACAAAAAGTGGCAAGGACAAACAGAAGGATATGCAAAGCACAGGAATTAGAAGAAGAAGGAGAAGGAGAGCAGGAAGAAGAAGACATTGGCTTTCAGCTTTCAGCCGTTTAACGCAGCTCCTGGTTATAAATTGTACTCATTAAAATATTTTAATTTACTTTCGCCAGCCGATTACCAAAAGCACCATGGGAAAAAACCCACAAAATGTTGACAGAAATGCCATTTAAAAAAAAAAATAATAATTAAATTATGTAAATCTTTATTCTTAAGATATAATTTTATACATTTTTATACCCGTTACTTAAAAAATAAGTAAAAGGGTATATTGCATGTCACAGGGAGAATGAAGCATCTCCGGCCCTACAAAGTGTATATATTCTTGATTAGCATCAACAGTCGGGCAGATATAGCCATGTGTGTCCACATCTATTACTATGAGCTATCATCCTACTAAATCGGAACAAGATCAGCCAAACAGAACTGTAGTAATGGCTGTTTTAAGTTTCAAGCAATTTTCTATGTATTTAAATAAGTAACGGGTATCCTATAGTCGGCAACTTTATGCCCAAAATACGTTTTACAGACTTCGCTTAATATTTGAGACGAGCAGGAAAATAATTTAATTTCGACAGAAATGCAGCAACTATTTGCCTAAACTTCGAAGCCTTTACCAAAATTCAATAAGATTTCTGCTAAGTTCAAAGCAAATCATTCAAGGAGACTTGAATGCCATTGAACTTGTTATGTCGTTTGGTCACATCAAAACAATATCAAATAACTTTTAGATACACTTATTTAATATTTGTGTATTGACTGGACAACCACGAAAAAGCAGCTTTAAAAATACCTTTTGTTCAATAGCTTAAGTATTAATTAAGTGTTAAAAGTATGAAGAAATGTTGTGATTAGAAATTTAAAAACAAGTTAGTGCCAAAAAAATATTTAATTTATTTTCCTCGAGAAAATTGATAAATTACTAAGAAATTCTAGGAACTTTAACCCTGAATTTGACCCACTTACAGGGTCTTCTCAGTCTATGCTCAGTCAGTGAGAGTTGTGAATTTTTCCCATAGTCCCAAAAGGGGCAAGGCGAAAGTTTAGAAGCGGGAAGTGGGGGAAAAAGACAGAATTAATGCTCAACACATTTAGCGAGAAGCATTTTTGTTGTACTCCTCAATAATTGGTTATATCAAGTTGGCCGCAATCAGAAAAAAAATGTAAACAGAGAAAAATGTGAATGGGGAGTTGGAAAAGGCAATGGAAAAGGGAAAGGGAAAGGGAAAAGAGACGTGTCAACTGCGTGAGTGCTGCAAATTACCCAGAAAATGTCATCAAGTCAATTTGGGAAATGAGAAAAGTAATCAACGCAACGCAATGCAACGCGACGCGACATAACCTCAAAACCAACATCTTGTCTAACCTCAAAGTTGGGGGCTAAAATTGCGATTGCGACAAAACAAACAAAACGCAGAAAGTGCTTAAAATTTAAATCACTTTCACAAAGCGTCACAATACAAATCCTTCACCCTCACACACACACACAAACACACAGACACACACACAATCGCAATATATAAATTATATTTTGAGGGTAAATAAAACACTTAACGCCCTTTTAGCGGTTGACACCCTCCCTTTCCTCCCTGTCCCCTGCCCAATTCCACATCTTTTTCCACCTCTCCCAAAATAAACTCAGGACACGCTCTGTTAACGCCGCGTCCTCGCGCAAGGATTCACTGTTAAAAGGCGACAAAAAAAATAACAGTAAACCCAAAAAAAAAAACGAAAAAAATAATCTATGAAAAGTCGCAGATTTTATACTCTAGGACATTTCTCATATAATATTTTACATAGTAATACTATACTTGAAAAAAAAATGTTTACGAGGTAAAAGTCTAGTGACGAAAACATTTTCGTGACCTGAAATTTCTGATTTCCAATTTTGTGACGAACGATATTAAATTTTACGCATAAATTATTAAACAAAAAAGATTTTTGGCATTCGGAACTGTACAAAAAAGTCATTTTTATTAGGTATGAAGAATTGGGACCTTTTAGCGCAATGTGCCGAGTGACAAACTCTTTTTTATTAATAGTTTATGGGTTACATTTAATATTGTTCGTCACTAAATTGAATATCAGAATTTTTGGGGCATGGATATGATTTTGTCATTTACTTTGTAAAAAGGTTTTTTTTGTAAAATTTATATTAAAACTGAAATTCTAGTTTGTGGAGACTGGCACAGGGTAACCTACAGTCGAGTTCACTTGACGACGGGCAAGCAAAACGAGCCACCTTAAAATATTTTAAATGTTATCAAACAATTTATAGGTCAAATACTCTTTTTATTTGCCAAACCGATCTTTTTTTCAGTGTATCTCCGTCAAGTCGTTACATACGTGACAACATAATTATCATACCCACTGTGGGGGCCATAACAAAGCAGATTGTCGCAGCGAGCGTTCTTTAAGCCATCATTACCAAAATGGCATGCGGCTCGAAAGGCAGAGAATATGGGGTAAAAGAGGGAAGAAGGGAGAGAGGAGGAGGGGAGGGTTGCCAGACTAAGACTAAACAAATTTGTTGCCTCGTTGCCTGACTGTCTCTCTCTCTCTCTCTCTCTCTCTCTGACTGGTTGCTTGGTTGGCTGATGTCTTCGTCAGCTTTACTTTTTCTCATAACTGTCAGCTGACAGCTTCAGAGTTGCCACCCCGTCTGATGACGAGGACGACAAACTTTGTTGCCCCTCTGTTGACGTTCCACATTTTCAGTTGACTTTATTCTAATTTTTTTATTTTACTCTCTTTTTGTGTGTCTTGCATGGGGTATGCTCATTATGCAGTTATTTGTGTAATCCATATTTTCAGTTCAGATGCAGAGTTGCTTAACAATTGTAACTTAAAGCTAATAAATATCTACTTATAAGGAATAATGAAAAGCAACTCTTTTAATCTCAATGTCAGATTTCCATCAGATATATTTTTTACAGGGAGATAAATGTTGAAACAATTACTCGATTTTAAAGACTTTCTTCATGTTTTTAGATCAAGTCTTAATCAATAGGAGCAATAAGGAAAGAATATACTATGAATATATTATCTTATTTCTTTTCTTCTCTTTTTTATGATTTTTCACCATTACTATTCCTTCATTGGCTCTTCTTTCCCAATCATACCTCTCCTTCCTTTCTTTAGTTCCTATCGTTTTCATTCACTTTCTTTTCTTCCATTTCTGTTTTTTTTTTCTAGTCTTTTCTTTAATCACATTTTTTTCAAATCTATTTTCTCATAATTTTGAGTTTCTTTGTTTTTCCTTCATAATTTTGTGCTTTCTTCTCACATTCCTTCATTATCCAGGGTATCGGCGCATCGATCAGCCAATTTCATGGTCTGTTCTCAGTTGTCTCTCAATTTGTTGGCTTTTTGGTGTTGGTTGCGCGATTTGACATTAACCTGTCAGCGTCTGCCTTGTATTTTATTTTGTATTTTGTATTAAGTATTTATGGCTCTTTTTCTTCCTTCCTTCATCTGCCTTTTTTCGTCATTCCTGCGCTTGCTTCCCCTTTCCTGTCCACTTCCAATACTGTAGAATAATCTTCATAAAAAACCTGTCTCTTTAGAGTTGATTGCAGTTAATATCAGAATTGAAACTGTTCTTAGTTAGCAGCAATAAATTAAGCAAAATATATTGAAAGCAATTTAAGTGTTCGAAATGAAGCAAAAAAATGAAATAATATGTTCAAGTCCTGAGAATTAACCATAAAATATTTAAGAATAAAACACACAGAATCAAAGGAGAAGAAAATTAAATCAACTTAACACTGGGGATATTATTTAAAGCTTAAGAAAATATTCATCTAGATAGTATAATGACATTTTGTTCTGGCTCACTGTTCCATGTGGAGACCAAACGGTAACACCTAGAAGGCTGAAATTCTTAGATTGAGAAACTTTTTTTTTATTTGTTTAGATATCTTAACTTAACTCACAAATTGACTTTTCTCGCCAAATGTGACGTTTTCACGCCAAATCTGACTTTATCCCACAAAATCCAGACTTTTCCCGCCAAATCCGACTTTTTCCCCAAAATTATGTATATTATAAAATGAAACTCAAATTAAAAACCAATTGAAATTTTGGTTGTTTTTAATTTTTTAGATATTTTAACGCAACTCACAAATTGACTTTTCTTGCCAAATGTATAGTTTTCACGTCAAATCTAGCCTTTTCCCGCCAAATCTAGACATTTTTCCCAACTTATTATGCAAATCAAATTAAAAACAAATTAAAAATTTTATATTTCTCTGATTTTCGAGGGAATCCCTTCTAAATTTAAGCTTTACAAAAGTTTTAAAACCATTTGACACATAACCCAATTCTAGTCTCAATATCAAAACCAACTGAAAGTGAAATCCAAATAAAATCTCTCACCTTGACTTTGTTTCGGTTTCGGTTTCAATTTTATTTTTAGCTTTTTCGTCTATGAAAGTGACTGCCATATGAAAATTCAATTGACGCCGCTGATTCGATTTGAAAATAAAAAAAAAATAAAAAATGAAATTAAATCAAACAAAGTGGAAAAGCATGAAACATGAAAAAATCAAATAAGATTTGTTGCTCGTGCAACTTTGAAGCAAGCCAGCAACTGTTTTGATTAGATAAAAGCGACGAGAGGATGTTGAAAGCAGCGAGAAGCAACATAACGAGAAGCGATGAACGAAGGGAGATAGCAAGAAAAGGAGGAGTGAAAGGGAAACAAGCGACGAGTTCAAAAATCGCCTCCAGGATGAAACACAAACATCAAAAAAAATCAGGAAACAACAACAGCAATAGAAACGTTGAATGCGGGCAAAATGTTGTTACCCCTCCCCTCCCACCTTCCTACTGACCCAACTACCCCCTACCCTCTTTCCTACCCTGCCCCTAGAAGCCCTTCAGGACACTGGACTGTGGACTGTTGAATGTGGCAACTTTTGGCTTACAAATTGTTTTTTAGTTTGCACAACTTTTAATTTGGTTATAGTGTGAAAATGTTTGTTGCCTCTTCATCTTTTATTCTCTGTCTCTCTCTCTCTCTCTCTTTTAAATACCCTGTAGTGAAATATGTGTAACGGGTAGCATTCACTTACGGGATATAAGGATTTAGATTAACGTCTTTCGATTTAATATCTTGTTTCCTTTTCTTGCTCGCATTGACAAATTAAGTTTTTTTTAAAGCGAACTTAAATCTTTTTTTAAAAGTTATACAACTGAACTTCCATTACTCGAACTTCTATAATTCGAATTTCTCTCTAACTAGAGCTAAATGAGTGGCAGTAAAATTAGTAAACTTAAGAAAAAGTCGAGTATCTCCATAACTCGAACCTTTTCTTTGGATAAAGGTGATTCGAGTTATAGTTTGAACCTTTAAAATAAAGTTGAGAAAAAATTTAAAAATAATTTAAAAAAATAATGCATTAAAAATCAATAATTTGAATTTTATTCATTGTAAATTGTGTATTAAAGATATTAAAAATCATATATTGGGACAAAGTTAATTGTTTACTTACTGTCAACTATAAATTAAAGTTTGAGCTATTGAAATTAAGTTTAGATAAAATAACAAATAATAATATTAAAAAAATAATGCATGAAAAACTCATTAATTTTAATGTAATTCATTATAAATTGACAGTTAAATTTATTAAAAATTATATATTAACACAATATATCAACTATAAATTATAGTTTGAACCATTAAAATAATGTTTAGAAAAAAATTAAAAATAATTTAAAATGTAATGCATGAAAAAATCATTAATATGAAATTAATTCATTTTACATTGTCAAATAAAATAATTAAAAATCATAAATTAATACAAATTTAATTGTTTATTTACTGTCAACTACTTATAAATTATAGTTTGAACCATTGAAATTAAGTTTATAAAAAATAACAAATACAAATATTTATAAAATAATGCATGAAAAAATCATTAACTTGAATTTAATTCATTAAAATTGACAATTAAAGTTTAATTTAAAATTTTAGAAATTAAAAAAGAATTGAAAAATGTGTACTCGGGGGAAATTTATTGTGGAAATACAGGCTTCGACCCCGACAAAAACATTTTGGTTCTCGGCGTACAACATCTCTAGGGTATCTCTTAGTCGAGCTTAGTCGCTCAGTTGTTTTCTATTTAATATTGCTTCATTTTTTTTCTATTTACTTAAAGTTTGCGGCACAAATTAATTTGCATTTCAGCCACGCACACCTCCCTTTTTAACTCTCTCTCCCTCTCTCTCTCTCTTTCTCCACTTCATTACTCCTCTGTCATCCACTTGGTCACTTTTTCAATTAGAAAAAAAGTAAAAGCACGTTTGCATGCCAAGCCGCAATTAGATGGCAATTAATAAACTAAAGATATAAGTTAAAGGAAGGCAGGCGGAAAGCAGGGAAAGCGTGAAAGGGAAAGAGCGAGTGATAGAGAGAGAAGGCGAGAGAGAGGTGGGACATTAGGACATTTGTCGTGCATTAATCAAACAAATCAATTTTCATATTTGTCCCCACTGCCATGAAATCTTAGACCAAAAACCACTCACAACTCATACACAGAGCGAAAGAATCAAGTAGCTTATTTAGAGATGGATCTAGCATTTTTTTTTTAATTTTCAAAGTTTTGTAAACTGAAGAAAAACAATTACAGAACTCCTTAAAAAATAGATTTAATTTGGGTGTATTTAGTCATAATCCTTTAGTAAATCAGTTATTATCTGCGTTACATAGAAAATAAGTAAAAGGGTATATTAAAACGTTATCTACTATTATAAGCTATCATCCTGCTTAATTGCAACAAAATCGGGCAAATAGAAAGTTAGTAATGGCTTAATTAAGTTTCAAGCAACCTAAGTGCCTAAAAGTATGCAATAAAATATATTTTATATTTATTTAAATAAGTAACGGGTATCCTATAGTCTATCTTCTTAGTACTTTCTTTTATTTAACTTTTCACTGACTTGAAAATGAATTGAGTAGATTTAAATTACATTTTATTGAGGTTTATTTCTCTCCGTGCACAGTTGAGTTGTGTTTGAGAAGGTTAAGTTGTCGTTCCCCATTCATAAATGTAATAAAAAACCCTAAAAGCTCACACGTCAAACGCAATTGAATTGCTGCGCTGTCTCCCTCGCATTACTCACTATCTCTCTCTCTATCTCGCTCCATATGTCTTTTTCTCTCGCTCACGCTTAGTATGACAGTTTGTTGGGCAAGTTTTTGTGTGGTGCCAATTATCAGCACTATTACCGAGTCGAGCCTCAATTCAATTTGTTTGACGTTTCAAATGGCTTTCAGTCCCGCCTCCTTTCCCCTCTCCTCGCTTCTTTTCCCACAATTCCTCCCTCTTCGAACTGCCTGGCTACATGATACCTTTCAATGAGTACTCATATATACACTTGCAAAAAATTGTTTCTAAAATTGAAAAGACCTTGGATTTTTTACCAGTGGTTTAAATTGAAATTAAATTTAAAATTACCCAATATTTAAATTTAAAATTGAAGTTTTAAGTAAAAAATGCCTTGAAACTAAGTTATACCTAATGGAAAAACTTTTTCAGGTCATAAATTAGTATATTATCTTCAAAGCTTCCCATCTTTCCTTAAATGTAGAAGTCACATTTATATTTTAGTTAATTACAACAGATTTTCAGCCATTTTTTCAATTTTGTTTCTTAAAATTCTCAACTGGATCTAGCTCCATTGAGATGATATTATATGTATTGCCAAGAAAAACAAATTTTGTAGTACACTTTTTGTTCTTAATTCTTGAAAACTTTTGGGTAAGAAGTCACCAAAAACTAAGTCCAATATTTCTCGTTTTTTTCTTTGAGGTGAAATGTCCTAAAATTTTAGGCATTTGTTTGCTTTTATCAGGTAATATTATATTTTTTTCTGGGTGTATATACTCACACTCGTATTCGCATTCACATTCATTTTGGCTTAAGATTTTCGGTTACTTTTGTTTTGTTCCCCGACCAAAAAACTTTCGCATTGATAAAAGCCACAAAGTGACTGCTGAGTGAGGGGGAAAAAGAGACAAGACAGAGAGAGGGGAGAATGAGAATGAGAGGATATACGTTGCGTATGAGTAATGTCCCATCTCATACTCATATGTTCTCTCGGCTCGTAATGAAAAGTTTGGCGTAATGAAATAAGCCAAAAGTTTTTTTTTGCTCTTTTTTTGGTATCCAGCTTTCAATAATAACTGTAAAAGTAACTAGCAAAAGTTTTCTTCTGCCTGCCAACTTTTCTCCTTATTTATCTCAGCCCCTCTCTTACTTACACTCTGTCTCTCTCTTTATCTTTATCTCCATCTTTGTTTCTTTATGCTGTCAATGTGATTATGAAGTGACCATCGATGTATTTCCATCTCCTTTCTACCTTTCCATTCTTTTTCTTCTGATATGGGATTATTGTGTGTCTCTTTCATCATCTTAGTCTCTACCTTTTCTTTCGTGTGTTCCATTGTTGACTCATTCCCATTCCTCTCTCTCTCTCTCTCTCTCCCTCTTTCTCTATCTCTCTCTCTGTCATTTCAGCTTTAATTTCCCACACCACAGTTACTTAAAACAATTCCTGAGAGATTAACTCTATTTCTCATCACTTTCACTCTTCTTCTGCTTATGTTTCACTCTCATTTTGTTTCACTTTTACTAGTTGCCTTCAACTGTCGACTTTTAAACATAATGTTGTCATCTCCTCAAATGGTATCACATATTTCACACAGTTTTCCTATATGTTTGTCACATTCCCTCTGTGTTTCACATTCCATTCGTTCCCCTTGACATCTCGACAGTCGACAATATCTCATCGATTGCTTTCACTATGTCTCTCTCTCTCTGCTCCAGTCTCTCTTTCGCTCACTCTCTCTGACAGATAGTCACACATTCCATTCACTATCCTTGTCTTTTAAGGTGTTTCATTTCCAATCTGTTTCATTCCATTTCCACTGTGTTGACAGCCTATCACACATTTTTCGTCTTCCTCGCTGCCTGTCTGCGTTTGTGTTCCATTTCCAAATCTGTTTCATATTCCACTCGTTCCATTCAACACTTGTCTTTCAAAAATAATCTCATAAAATTGAAAACTTATCAGACAACATTTCTTCTCACTCTCCGTCTCTCTTTCCATGTCTGCAATTGTGTTCCATTCCACTCGTTCCAAGCCTACACCTGAGTGTATTTTCACGCAATTTATGTGCAGTTCATTGAACAGACATTGAAGTACAAACAAACTGGGCCGAAATAACAATTAATCATAATTAAGCCACAAAATGCACACATAATCATTTATTATGATACAGATGGATGGCAGTGAGCTGGAGGGAGTGAGAGAGATGGGCGGAAGGGAGACAGGGCGAGAGGGAGAAACTGATCTGACTGGATAATAAATTAAGTCAAGTGGCTCCGTGTTAAGCTCCTGCGTAAGCCGTTGCCCTCAAACTAACCTATTGACTATTATTTGGCCAAAAGCCACGAGCCACAAACCACAAACCACAGGCCAAAAGCCAAAAGCCGGTTCCAGGTAACTCCAGGTACAGGTTGTTGCGTTAATCAGGCGTTAAATTAACGCACTCATTAGCACAAATTACAAATTGAGCTGCCAGCCATAGAGGCAGAAAGAGAGAGAGAGAGAGAGAAGATGGAAAGAGGACAGCTCGTGTCTCTGTCCCTCTCTCTTTCCCTCCCCGACTTTATCGACTTAGTCAGGTGCTTAACATAAATCACTTAATAATCAAGTGCAGCCGTTTAATTGACCGTCTCTGACCGTAACTCGACCCATTCCATTCCATTTCATTCCCGTGTACCTCAGTTCAGTTCAGTTCAGTTCCGTTCATTTCGGTTCGTTTCATTCCACGCTCAAAAGTTGCCTCTGCTCTGTCGCCTTTCGTGCAATTAATTATTTCATTAGGCTGCTGCCTCTCAAAAGCTGACTGCTGTTTAACGACAGCTGTCGAGTTGCATTTTGCTGAACGTATTCTAATCAAGACCTCAAACATCTTAAACTTTAAAACAGTTTCAAGTCGACTGTTTGTTTCAAGTGTTTCTTGATTTTAATTATAAAACAATATTATAACATAAATATCGCAGCTTTTTAAGTATTATGACTCATTGTTTATATTGAAACCTCTTTAAAAGGTAGAAAACATTTAAATGCCCCAAAAATTGCTGATATCCAATTGTGTGACGAACAATATTAAATTTCAAATATAAACTATTACAAAAAAAGAAGAAAAGTCCCAGTTCTTCATCCCGAATATACGAGGGTGCCACAGGAATCGCAAGCGAATTAGAGTTTCGCAGAAAGCAATTCCGCACGGGAATTTCCGAGGTGCCACAGAACTTCGAATGATTTAATGATTTTAGCATTTGCACCAACCTTTTCGAACTAGGCTGCTAAGGGTTGACACCTTCTCAGATTAAATTACAGAAGGGTTTGTTCAGCAACTTTTATAAGTTTATCATTGGAGAACCATAAGTCTTTAATTTTATTCTTATTTAATTAATATAACTTAATTTATTTAAATAATCGTTGACTTTGTTTAGCTAAAAAAATTAAGTAATTGGCGCGAAAAAATAAAAATTTCTCGACAACTCTAGCTATTGTCTGCCATTAGTCTGGCAGCTCTTCGTGAAAAATGTTTTCACAAATTGCACAATAAGTTAAAGGATTTTGCGGTAAAACTTGATTTACCTCAAAAGACTTATTTTTTTAATGCTTAATTTAAAGAATACTGAAGTGGTTCCATATATTTTTTTTAAATACCTTACTTCGAATTCTGACTAAAAAGTGTGGCATCGCTGACCCTGACTTCGAAGATCTGAATCGGACTAGGTGGCAGCATCGGACGCCAGCGATTTTAGCGCTAGTTTAATACGCGTAAAATTATTCTGCGATTTGACCTGTGGCACAGCGAAATGAATTTGAAGAGAAATTCAAGAGAAAGCGATTTCTGTGGCATCCCCGATAAATAACTTTTTTGCCCAGTGCCGAATGCCAACCTTTTATTTACATAATTTATTTGTTACATTTAATGTTGTTCGTCACAAAATTGTACATCAGACCGACCTGATCGGACCGTCATAGCAAATTTTTCATTCTTCCCTTATACTTTGCTAGTCGTCTTTCGTCACTAGCGCGGACTGCCGTCCGCAGTGATTAACAAATTAAAAAAATAAAAAGAAAAGGTTAAATATGCGAAGTAAATGTTTTTTGTTCTCTAATTTTTAAAATTGTAACTACACTCCCATTTCTTAAGATATACAACAGATTTGCAGCCTATGTGAACTTAGTTATGAGTTCCATGAATTCTGAAAATTTCATTAGCAACGGTTGATACACTTTAAAGTTATAGGCTAACTGTGGACAGCAGCTGTAAGAATGCTTAACAGGAAATCTATGCTCATCTTATACTATACATGTCTGTCCCTAGTTTGACCAATTTATTTTTGTGCTTGGTCTCTGACATTTAATTTAAGTTTTGTAATTTGCATGAGAATTGCGACGCTGATTGAAACGATTTTGCCTCCCGTTCCAGGGATGCATTCAAATCAAATCTATTGCCCGGGAACAAAAACAATAATTGGGGAACTACAACAAATAACAACAATTAAAAAGGCAACAGAATTTGGCAAGTTTTTAATTGCCAGCAACCGCTGCCAGTGACAACCGCAGAAAACAAAACTTTTCCGTTTTCCAGTCGCAATTTCCATTCGTTTTCCATTTTCTCATTCTGCTTTTGAGCTTGAGCTCGTAATTATTTTGTCGGGCGAAGCATTTTGCATGGAAGCAGCGTACTAGGCCCAATAAAACTACAAGCTCAATAAAATTACCAAAAAAAAAAAATGAAGCAAGCATCTTAATCATCAGCCCCATTCCCGTCATCATCATCATCATCATTGCAGATTTGGGTTGCAAATAAATCGAAATCGAAACATAAAAAAGAAACAGACTAAAATTGAGACAAACCCCAAGGAAACTGTGTCGCGATAAAGTCCAAGTTCCAGCTTCAGTTTCAATCTCTGCCAGCTTTGCTCGCTGCCCACATTGAAGCCGAAGGAAATCCGCACAGAAACTGGCCCAAAAGACCGTACACTGAGCGAAATAATCACCGGGCTGTTCATTACAATAGAAATAATCTTAATAAAAATACATAACTCTTATTAAAAGAGTTATCGATTAACTTATTGATTAATATATCGATTAACATTTTGTTATGCCAGTATTTGAAAGAGAAATCTGTATTTATCGGTAGATTATAGCTAATCAATCTCAAGTCTTTACGACAGAAAATATAAATAGTATAGTGTATATTATAATAATAATAAAAATTGAAAAATCGATATTTATCGATAGGTTACATTGCAAAAAATAAATATCGTAAACTAAATATCAAATAATAATACCACAAAATTTGAATTCAAGCAACTTTTCTATGGAGCCAAGCAAATAATTGAATCATAAATTTTTATCGATAAATTTCATGAATATTCTTTATGAGAATAAAGCAAGTTATTATCCATATCAATCGATTGCTCTAAATCTAATGTTAATATTAATTCAAATATATTTCAATTTATTTCAAAAAAAATCAAATTGAAAAATCGATAATTATCGATAGGTAATTTACATCACAAAATTATGAATATCATTTGTATGGAAATTGAACTCAAATTTTGAGCACTCGTTACACTATCTCCTATTTTTAACTAAATATCAATGTGAAATATCGATATTTATCGATAGAATGCCACATTTGGTTAAGTATACTTAGTTGGGACCGTAAAGTAATAAACATTTTCTACAAGTGTATCAATGGCTAGCCCAATCTTTCCTCGTCTCCACTACCCCTATCCTCCTCCCCTCGCACCATCCACCACCCTGCTCTCCTCTCTTCCATCCCTATCCCAATCCCTTGGCCAATCTCTCAAAGTGCCAGACATGCCAAAAGGACTAAACAATTTTCTGCGCTAGCAATTTTTATGGCCAAACGATAAGTAAAACGATATTGAATGTGTGTGGGAAAATTCTTTCTTTGCGGACATAAGAAATTTCCCACCCTTTTTTTTTTTTTTTTTGGTAGCTGTATCTAAGTTTTTTTTGTTAACTGGGATGCAGAGGGAAAGAGCGGGAACCATTAAATAGTCGATAAACATCGGTATTGTCCAAGAGAAGCAAAAGACATTTGCCCACTTTAAAGGCAATTGCCCGGCTTATTAGCACTTGGTTTCTTCTTTCTCTCTTTAACTTTTAAGGTCAAGATTTGGGAAAGGGGATTGAAATTGAAACTGAAACTGAAACATTTCTAAATTAGCTGCAGCGTAGTGCAAAAGTGCGAATTGTGTAATGCTAAATGGTCACTCAAATGGTCTCCACTCATTTCTCGGCGCCCAAAACAAAATTGTTGCAAAGTGCCCCCAGCAGAGGAAATGCTGGGTTAAAAATAATGTTTACCCCTCCTCTCTCCGACCGAAGGCAGAAGAAACAGGCGGGAATGGCCATTGTCGAGTTCCCGACTATAGGATACCCGTTACTTATTTAAATTAAAATTAAATATTTTGTATTGCATACTTTTAGGCACTTACAGTGCTTGAAACTTAAAAAAGTTCTGTTTGGCTGATCTTGTTGCGATTTAGTAGGATGATAGCTCATAGTAATAGATATGGACACACATGGCCATATCGACTCTTCTGTGGATGCTGATCAAGAATATATATACTTTATAATGTCGGCAATGCTTTCTTCTCCCTGTTACATACATTTTCACGAATACAATATACACAATCACTTATTTTTTAAGCAACGGGTATGAAAATATATATAGTATATTCATGGCATTTGTAAAAGTCATTTGGAGCAGTCAACGTTGCTAAAAGAACGCACACCAAACTACATGACGAGTACATGGGATGGAAGCAGGGAAAGAGGAAGGGGGAATATTACGGCACATGCAAAATGCGGACATTACGTTATAAGCTGCGCTACAATCCACAAGATGGGGATTATGAAATGGACAGCCCAAAAGTTGTGATTCAATCAAATAAGATAATTACTTAAAAATATTGATGTGAAAATACTACGAAATATCGATGACTAGAGAGCAATATTTAACTGCTTTAATTCTATATATTCGTATGTTGTTGTTTTTATCAATATTTGTCAGCTGTATGAATGTTAAACATAGCAAAGATAAAGATAAATAAAAAAATAAAAGATAAATAACAAATAATAAATAATAAACAATAAATAGTAAATAATGAATAATAAATAAAAAATAATAAATAATAGATAATAAATATTAAATAATAAATAATAAATAACAAATACTGAATAATAAATAATAAATAATAAATAAAAAATAATAATTAATAAATAATAAATAAATAAATAATGAATAATAAATAAAAAATAATAAATAATAAATAACAAATAAAGAATAATAAATAATAAATAATAAATAATAAATAAAAAATAAAAAATAATAATTAATAAATAATAAATAATAAATAGCAAATAATATATAATAAATAATAAATAAATAATACATAATAAATAAATAATAGATCAATAGTAAATAAAAAATAGATCAAAATTAAATAACTAAATAAAAAAAAAGATAAATAAATCAACACAAAAATAAAGAACCGCATTCAACATATTTTTTGAAAATGTTTAGAGAAAATCATAAAATCTGAATTTGTCTTTGAAGAATCGAAATTTTTAAGTTCTTATTGGCGATGTTTAAAATCCAACTTTGAACTCGATGTTCAGCTTGGATATTAGATCATATTAATTCAAAAAATTACTTTTAAACGAAGAGAAGATTATTTCACCCGAAAAATGTATACAAAAAATATTGGTAAAAAATTGTTGAGGGAAAAGAGGAAATAAAATTGAAAGTGATATTTGGGACATTTCTATCTGAATATAACAAGTAATTGTCAAAAGCGACTTGCCTGAGCAATGACAGCAGAAAAGAGAATACAAAATCGTGTCCAATTGTTAATAGGCGTTAAAGCTGTCGATATGCCCTCACCCAAGTGTAGAGCGTAGGGTGACAACGGGCCAAATTACTTTGACTTTCGTTGCGCTTTTCGACGCGTTTCTTTTTGCTGCCGTTGCGGCCATTTCCAGCATTTTCCCACATTTTCCAGCATTTTCCAGCGTTTGTCGAGCACTTTCGAGGCATTTTCGGCTGCCAACTGCAAGCGCAAAATGTTTATAATTAAACTTTAATGCGTATTTAATGAGCCTGGGCAATGGGAGCCTTGAAAAAAAGTAAGTGCAACTTTCAATGCGAATATGAATATGAAAATTCTTTCGCTCTTTCACACTCTTTCCTTCCCTGTCTCTGTTGCCGTGTTATGCAATGTTTACAAGGCCAAAAGTTTTTGGTTGCCCAGACACAAAGCAGGACAAATGAAACGAGTCAGAAATTGGGAAAGAGATCCAGAAACTCTATCCCCTGATAATATAAATTTAATCGTTCGCTTAATTGTCTTCATATGAAACCGAGTAAATGGTGTTAAAACTTTTGCAAACAAATTGCAACTAGTTGTAAGGAGTCCAAGCATGACGTTGCAAGGACGCAGGACGCCCAGCCACTAAGATCTCGGTGCTCGACAACCACTCAGTACACTCAGAAAAACAAATCATTGCCAAATTTAAATTTTTATTTATTAAGACAAATTAACATTTATAAAAATGTTTTTTTTTTTACCCATTTAATGCATTTTATAAAACTTTGTTTTATTTTCTTTTATTTAAGATAAAACACATATTGAAAGGAGATTTAATATATGTTAATAATTTGAAGTAAAAACGTGTACACAAAGTCCGCAACGTAACGTTCGCAACATACCAAAATTAAGATTCTTATTTAACGAGACTTTTTAGCATTATTTTTTAAGCTGCATTGATATGGTCATATATTCCACTTCATTTTTCGTGTTTAGATATTTTTGGTTCGCTAAATAAAAATGGGGAAATGCACGTTAACCTCAGAACGACTTCCATTTTTTGTAACGTTCGCGACGGATCTTTAAGCCAGCTTAACTTTTTTTGCAAAAATTGTAAAGCTTTTATTAAAAATGTATTTAAAAGTACTCCCAAAGAACTGAATTTTCCAGAAAATGTCATTAATATTTACCGATCTGAACTCCAGCTCTATCAGTTTAAACATGAAAATTTGCGTGCAAGTGTAACGTGCGCAACGCTGGATTAGCGCAACTAAACTTTTGACTGACTGTCAGGGAATTGATCGTAATTTTTTGTTTCTGTGTATGATGAGAGACAAGGATGAGCAGCAAGAGAATGAGGAAGAAATTGAGGACGAGAACGACGACTTGTGAACAAATTTCTAAACGCCACTCGAGCTTTCGCTTTGAGCCACTTCAAAATTGCAAGTTGCCACTGCCACTGATACTACGCAAAGTTTACCAGCCAAAAGTTTACACACACACACACACATATATACAGCCTCTCTGTGGCTGAGGAGCCATCATCCTGAATGGTTTCTGGCCTGGCTTTGGGCCAACAACAAGTTCCTCGTCTCAAATGAAAATGCGCTTCAAAAATTTATGAAAAACCATTTGACCAGCAAAAAGCGAAACGAGCCTCATACAACATGCAACAGTGTGTAATTGCTGTTCGCATTGCGAGTGCACAGTGGTTCCACACTCTCCACACTGTCCACCACGGTTCCCCACTGTTCCCCACCTGCGAACTAGTTCTTTGGCTGTGGCTTGAATAGACTTTAATTTAATTTTGTTAGTTATTCATAATAAAAAAAAATTAAAAGTTGCGTTATGAATGGAACTTGTTGTAATGAACTGGTTCAAATTGCACTTCAGTTGCTTTATATATTGAACTGCTGAAAGAGAACGTTTTCAAGTAGAGTTACCATTGCTGTTTATGATACAAATTGAACTTGTTCTTGTAAAATAGTACATCGTGAACTTTGCCTATGTCATGAACTAGCTCCCCAGCTGATCCTATGAACTGAATTTGTTATAATGGCCTAGTTCTATTGAGCTAGTTCACCTTTTCCTGAGCTCCACTTGTAACAACTGCTTCCAAAGCACAGCGATTCCATTCAAAATGTTTCGGAACTAGCTCTTCAATCAAATATTCTAATTAGATTCTTTCCCTTAACTTTTGTAATTCAATATTGAATTTATTTGATTTTGTAAGCTGTCAATTAAGACGGTTGATGAAATCTTTAGACTAACATCACACTTGAACCAGTTCCGAGCTTCTGAGCTGGATCAATTATCTCAATATCAATTTCGTATCTTGATTTTATTTTAATGTCAAGGACATTTTGAGCAATTTCTTTTTTTGTGATTTTAAGTTCATTAACCTTGGAACTAGCTCATTTGAGCAAGCGATAAACGATAACGATAACTTGTAGATTAAACATTCTTTTTTTTTTCTAGGCTACAATTTGATTCCACAACCTCGTTCTCCTGCATTTGGGAATGGAATTGTGTAGAAGTTGGGCAGAGATTGCTTTGAATTTGAATACGGATATCTGCATGCAGTCTGGTAACATTGCCAGTTGCTGTAAATGTCCAAAGTTTGATTATGGAGCCACCAAGTAAAAAACCTGAACTGTTCAAAGTTTCTTTTATAGAATATCATTTGTTTTATTGCCGCCAAAAGAACTTTGCAAATTGCATGCACATGCACACACAACTAGAAATGCACACGCACACACACACAATCCCACACACTCTAATACCTATACACGAGTATGGAGTAAAGTTGGCGACACATAGAGACATCATCTGATATAAGTAGAGCAGTCCAGGCATACCCATTACACCATAGAGAACTACAATGGGGTAGCCAAAACTCAAAATTAATTTCGATAGAGACTCGGAGACTATACTTTTGCAAATCTATTTGAACTTTGGGGTATATGTATAGTACATCTAATTCATCATCTAATTGTATTAATTGGAAAATATAATTAATTTTTTATATTTTCTGAATTAAAAATGTTCTTATCCATAATCCCATGAAACCAAATTAGTAGTATCAATGGACATTTATCAACCGATGTCAGCAAAAAATTAAGAATTTAAATTTAATTCAGTGGTGTCCACAATGCCAAAAGCCTGTCCCATGGGATAGGAACTCATAGTTCTGTCGGCATCGCAGACGACACACATACAGAGAGCGAGAGAGAGAGATACGCGTGTTCTATAAATAGCACGGTTGGCGGTTTACTCTCTCACGACGCGTGTGTTTGGCTTTTGTTCTCTCACAAAGCATCTGATTGGCTGATCCTTTCTGATGTCAGTCGCTGAGCTGCGTTCACTGAGGAAAGAGTGTAAAGCGCAAGACTTTTATCACACACTGCAACTAATGCCTTACTCTCTTTACGCCGCCAACTGTAACGATGCGACAGTTCGAATATGCTTTCATTTCATATTTTCAGTGTAAAACAGTAAAACGATTCGTTGACTTCGTGTTTCGCTGCTACGCACACAAGTGCAATGTTTGATTGTTTGAGTTTGGACACCACTGATTTAGAAACTCATCAGAGCTTTTGAGAAAATTTCACTCACAAAACATTATAATCATTTTGTTAAGACGAAATGACTTCAAATTTCCAATCAATCTCACAACTGAGAACTATCATCTGAAAGTGAGTCTTGAACAAAATCTTTATTTATTTTTAAATATAAATTTGGGGCTTTGTTACAGGCCAAGCTGCTGTTTGGATTTCGAGTTTCATAATTAATCGTGGAAAGTAAACAAAATAAAAAATGTGTTGTTCACAAATATAAAAAAGCGTTAAGAAATGGTTTTAAACAACTTCTTGTGGAACTTGTCTCCCAGTTGTTTTAATATTAATTACAGGGTATCTGCTAGCATTAATGTTCTTTTTATTCAGTATGGTATATATTCTTATGCAATGCAGTGGAAATTTTCGTATAAATCAATAAACTTATTCAATAAATGTCTGCTCCACTCGTCGACACTTGCCGACATTTATGGGCGACAATCATTATGGGCATCCCTACAGTTCACTACCCGCCTCTCCCCTTCCCTCCCTTCCTTTCCCCATTCCCTCTTCCCTCCTTGGGCAGGTCATTAAACGCATAATCGATACTAATGAAGCGTCGGATTTACTTGCTGTTTGGCAATTATTGTGAGACTGCATCGCAATTTCTCTCCCTCTCCCTCTCTCTACTCTCTCTCTTGTCTTCTTGCATCCGCTTCATGGCATAATAAATTGTCCTACGCAGCTCCTAAATATCTGATCTCATCAATGGGGGTATTCAAGAGGCAGTAGGGTGTCAAGAAGTGGGAGTTAAATCCTCAAAATGGGCGCACGCATAAACGTTTTATGTCCTTTTTTTTTTGTCGACTTTTCAAGCTGCCTCTGAGATTTGTCCATTTATTGAGCATGATGAGGATGAGACTCTAAGAATATGAGAACGGAGAACTGAGACTCAAGATGGGAATGGCTGTTAAGCTGTTAAGCGAAGTTGCTTAATGAGCCCAGCAACATTTTCCATTTTCCATAGCATACTTTTTAGCACTTGTTCGCAATGTTCGCTCATAAATACAAATGGGGGCGGAATGGAACTAGTTCACATGTTCCTAAGCAGTTAACGACATCAAGGCAAAGATAATTTTGAAGTATATAATCTGCAGACTTGAGTTAGAAATAAGTTTAGGTTAAATTGGATTAAATTAACTCAAGTTAGGTTGTGTTAGTTTAAATTGGGTAAGTTGACGTTAGATTCATGTTCAACCAATTTGAAATTAGCCTTTTTTCAGAGTACAGTCCGAGCCAAGTGTGCACATAACTCTCTGGCAACGCTGTAATCTATAAATCTAATTATAGATTACTTTGTAAGTTGTTTATAACTTAAGACACATCTCAACTTCACTTGTGCAGTACAGCCTGTCTCTGACTAGCTAGACAACTGTCTGGCAACGCTGCCGTATTTTTTTTTTTGCATAATTTTCATATTGAATCACAATTGTAATTTATATACTACGTAATATTAATAGGAATGTTAAAAACTGTCAAAATATTTCACTTATTTTTATTTTAATTTTTCAGTGCTTGTCTTTGAAAAGCTAGACGAATGTCTGGCAACGCTGCCATATTTTCCATTTGCATCATTTTTATATTGAATCACAATTGTAGCTGTGCTACTTCAAAACATTAAAAGAAATGTTAAAAACTGTCAACATTTTTCAATATTTAATTTCAAGTTTACGTTTGGAGTACAGCCTGTCTTTGAATAGCCAGGCGAATGTCTGGCAACGCTGGCGACTGGCAGTCGAAATTTGTTTGTCTGCGCGCCATTTATCAACAGGCAAAGCAAGGGAAACAAAAAAAAAAACTAAAAAAGACAAACACAGAAAAATTGCAATTCAATTGAGTGGAATAAACTTGCAACGAGTTACGAGTGGCAAGTTGCAAGTTGAATGTTGCAAGTTGCTTTATTCTAACTGATTTTCCATGGCATTTGCAGTAACGCTTAAATTTATGACTAGATATTAGAGCAAAAAAAAAAAGAATTAATGGAGAATGCAAGATATAGAGAGAGAGAGAGCAAGAGAGAGATAAATGGGAGACTCGGCTTTACCTAGAACAGTCGACTTAATAAAATGGCAATTGAATTGTTGACAGTTGCCTCTTCCATTAAAATCAACAACAAATTAAAAGTCTACTTGACTTGTAGATACCCTGTAATTCCTAACTGCTGTCGATCGCAGACGATATTTATAAATTAAACAGCATATTGAATCAAAAAAGTCACTGAAAGTCATAATTCTTATTTCTCAGAAAGTCTCGACTTGAGGATACCCTGTATATTTGAATAACCTTTATCTTTGTTAGGTGATCATTTAAAAATATTCAGCTTATTTAAGTGCTAAACTATACATAAAACAATAGTCAGTGGCACTGCTCGACTTACAGATGCCCTGTAACAAGTATGAGTTATTGTTATTGTTATGTGAACATAGCAAAGTATTCATGGGCTTGAATTAAGAATTTAAAGTATGTTAAGAAAACGATATGCTCAACTTGCAGATACCCTGTAGAGACAACATACTTTTGTCCTTGAGACTCCATCAATACGAAATATTCAAAATAGAGAATGAACAAACTAAAATATATATAACATTAAAAAGTGTGCTCGACTTTCAGATACCCTGTAGGGGTAGCTAATCGTGAAATATATAACAACCGAATTGAGTAGCTAAAATATATTGAAATCACGCAATACAAAATGTGATCGACTGGCAGATACCCTGGAAATACAGTTAACATTTGCCTTTATCCATGCGGCTTACTTCAAAGATATTGATCGACTGACAAATACTCTGTATGCTCTTTTTTAAATACTTAGACGTAAAAATCAAGAGTCTAAAATCTACATAAATCATAAGTGTAAATACCCTGTAAGGTTTGCTGCTCTTTAAGGTATAACATTAAGTTAATGGGCTTACGCTTAGCTCATTTGCTGTCTACAGGGTATTATTAACTCTGTGTGTGCTATCAGCGTGGGCGTGGCAAACAACGCCCAAGTGTCGCATAAAATAAACATTTACTAAATTGACACTTGCGATTCAAAACCCAACACTCAATTGCCGAGTTGCCGAGCTGCAACGTTGCCTCCTCGCTGCAGTTGCAAGTGCAACTCGACAACGACAGCGACACCATCATCATTTGCAACAACAACAACAATCGTTATCAACTAAAATTCCTTGCATCGACGCACTTGCCACACACAGAGTCATCGATACTGCCACCGCCACACACACCAGTGTTGACAAGTTCTCAGAATCTGATTCAGTTTTATCAGCACTTAAAACAAAAATCAAGGCTAAAAAGAATTCAAATAAAATATATTTTTTTTTATTTTTTCTCTATTAACACTTAAAAAAAAAACTAGAATAAAAAGAATACGAATAAAATATGATTTTTTTTTCTTTTAAAACTTTGAATAGAATATGAAATATTACTAAGGCGCAAAAACTAAATAAATAATAGAGTAGAGTACTGAAACATTTTTAATAAAATATATCTGTATTTTCATAGAATAATTTAAGTAAATATCAACTCATAGCAAATTTGGCTAATAGATTCCTGTACAACATACACAGATCAAAAATAAGCCCAGGGTATAAAAATAATTCTAAGAATAAGGTTAAAATTGTAAGAAGTAAAACAAGTTAAAGGACAATAGTTAAATGTACCAAGGCAAAATATTGCCCGAGAGGGAAGTGAAAGACCGCATTTTGTGGTCGTATTTCAAATTTATTTATACACTATATTAACAAACAAGCAACAACACACAAATGGCTAGATCAGCTTTACAGCTATTTTGTCACATTTGCGACTTAGAATTCTCAACTGGTTCTAGCGCGTCGAAGGTAACATCAGGCTTGGATCGCTGGTCAAGTGTTTTGTGTGTTGTTGTATGTTGATGAGTTGTCATATCGACATACCATTTAAAAATATATTTTAAAATATTTAAAATATTTCGTAGTCGTATTTCAACCGCTTGACACTGTTTGGATTGATTAAATTCCAATTTTATTTTTTGTTTATTTATTTATTTTGTAAGAATGAAATTCAGACAATTTAGTGATTTTTCAACTTTAAGCTAAAGCTCAGTTCTGGCGTGAAAATAGCTAAGTTACCAACACTGTTGCACATTCGAAGCGTTAACTGCATGCAGACAGACAGAACGGAGCCTTCATTCAGCTCTTGTTCTCCTCCACTCTCCTCTCCTTTTCTACTCCACTTCGCCTTCTTCAACTCTTCTACTCTTCTCCTCTTCTTGCTGCCCCATTGAAGGACCATTATCGTCAGTCCTCAAACTCCGCTTGGACAATTTCAACTCCAACTCCATCGTCATCGTCATCGGCATCGTCATCGACATTTATAAACTGCACACAAAACACTGTCCACTTGCCACAACCACGCCCCCCCCCCCCTCCCGTTGCCTCTCCCCTTAACCTCCTGCACTGTCTCTGTCTCCTCCCCTATCTCACTCGCACCCTCGGCCTATTCGAAGCTTTCACTGCACACAGGCAACAGAGTTTGTCAATTCCTTGACAGATCAAATTAAACGTGCATAAAACGTCAACTAAATTAATTCGACTTTCATTTTAATATTAACTTTAACTTCAATTGAAGTTTAACTTACACTTTCTTTAACTGTTTCGTTAACTTTTACTTTACAGTTCACTTTCACTTTAATTTAACTGAATTAATTTAAAACATTCAGTTAAAATAAAGTGAAATTCAAATATACACTCAGACCAACATTTATTCGTACACCTTTTTTTTACTTTAACAGCTATGTAAGTAAAGTATTCACAGTTAAAAAAAATATATTTGGAAAGGTCATTTAAATTCCGTTTTAATGATGCAAAAATTTCCTTAACCCATTAAGTACCCATTGAAAAATTCGAATTTTAAAAAAAGTCTACTTTTTCAACTTTTTTCCTCGATTTTTTACAAAAAATATTTTGAAGCAAAAAAATTCTTCAAACAATTCTAAGAAATTTGAAAATTGCCAAAAAGCCGAAAAATGACTATTTTAACCCATTTTTGCTACTTTTCACACAAAAAGTGGCTTTTTGGCAATTTTCAAAAAATTATAAAAAATACTATCAAAAATATTTTTGAAAATTTTTTTTTTGCAGTTACTCTTAGAATTGCTTGAAGAATTTTTTTGCATCAAAATATTTTTTGTAAAAAATCGAGGAAAAAAGTTGAAAAAGTAGACTTTTTTTAAAATTCGAATTTTTCAATGGGTACTTAATGGGTTAAGGAAATTTTTGCATCATTAAAACGGAATTTAAATGACCTTTCCAAATATATTTTTTTTAACTGTGAACATTTTACTTACATAGCTGTTAAATTAAAAAAAAGGGTGTACGAATAAATGTTGGTCTGAGTGTAAGTTTGTCTTTAACTTTAAATTTAACTTTGATCTTAACTTAATTGAAATTTATCTTTAATATTAATTTTATGTTTAAGCTTATCTTAAACATTAATTTTAAAATTAACTTTCATTTTTATTTATCTGAACATTTTCCTTTAATTTTAAGTTTAAGTTTATTTTAAGATTAATTTTAAATTTAACTTTAATTTTAAGTTATCTGAACCTTTTCCTTTAATTCGAAATTTAAGTTTATCTTTAACATTATCTTTAATTTTAAATTTAACTTCAACTTTTACTTTCACTTTAACTTTTACTTTATATTTTTATATCATTTTAAATTAAGGTTTATCTTTAACTTTACCTCTTTCAAAATGTTGAAAGAAGTGTTCTTATATTTTTGTAACCTGTGCCCATTTAAAATTTTAATCAAAATGATTTATGCTTAAGTTTAAAATGCATAGAATAAAATATCGAAAGTCAATTTATTAATTTAATTTTTAATTAATTTAATTTATTAAACTACACACTGTTTTTATTAGTGACAAAATCAGTTTCATGCCTCAAAATTTCAAATATCCAATTTTGTGACGAACAATATTTAATTTAACACATAAATTATTTAAAAAACAAAAATGTTTGGCATTCGGCACTGAGCAAAAAAGTTTTTTTTATTAGGCATGAAGAATTGGAATCTTTGAGCTCAATGTGCCGAGTGCCAAACTTTATTTTTAAATAATTGTTGCGTTAAATGTAATATTGTTCGTCACAAAATTGAATATCAGAAATTTTGAAGCATGAAACGGTTTTTCTCAGAAGATTTTCTTCCCGTAAAAAAGTTTTTTTGCATAAGATTTTTGAATATTCCGACCAAATTTTTTTTTTTCAACAATCTCTTCCTTTAGCAAAAGCTTTGCTGACAATTTTGTGGGTACAACGAACACATCATGAGCTCGGTCATGCGATAATGAAGCCATGAGAGAGATGGAGTTAGAGAGAGAGAGAGAGAGAGAAGAAGCTGGGGACATTGCCATGACCACAATGATGGCCACAGCACACGACCAAATGTCCTGAGTTGTCCCAGGTCCAGGTCCAGTAAAAGGACTACAGACTGCAGACTGCAGAGTCCAGAGCTCACACTTTTTTTTCTAGTTACTCCTTTAGCATTTTATGCTTTTTTTTTTATGCCCTGTAACGCGTGGGAGTTTAGCAAAAAGGGGTAGACTAGACAGACAGAGAACAAAACTAAATATTTTCGAGTATAGAAAAGTAAGAGGTGTACAAAATTACAACAGTCACAATGGCAAGGAATATTTTCTTTAAATTAGTAATGCAAATTTTAAAAACAAATTATTTAAATGTTTCAAAAAAAAAATTAGTGAAAAAAAAAGTATTTTACAACAATTTTTAAATATAAATGAGATAAAAAAATAGAATTTTGAAGACTTGGTAAAAAAAATAATATACAAAAATTTAAAAAATTTGAATGAAGTAGAATTTACATTTAAAAAAAAAATACATTCAATGAAAAATTGAAACAAGCAATAAGTATACATAAATGAATACTTTTAAAGTCATCTAATGGTGCTAAAAATTTTATGATGATAAGTAAATAAACACAAAAGTTATGCAAGAAATTGTCTAAAAGTGGATTAGTTTTTCAAATTTGAAATAAAATTAAAAGTAATATTGTGTGTAAAAAAGATGAAATTAATATAAAGTTAAGCATTAGCTAACTGTTCTAAAAATTGCATAAAGATTGTTCAAGAAATACAAAAGTTATGAAAGAAAACAATTTTAAAAATGTGGCAAAATGGGGAAGAAGCAGCAGAGACAGAGCTGGCGCCATCTAGTGTGCAAATCGTTGGACAGAGGGTATATCTAAGCTGAGTCGACATTTGGAAGAGAGACAGAGAGAGAGAGAGAGAGAGGGAGAGAGCAAGTGAGTGTAAAGAGAAATTCCTAAATGAACGATATAAATAGTTGGCAGCCACAAATAATGAAAACACTTTGCGGTCATTTAGCGCTATTTGACACACACACACGCAGGCTGTTGACAGTTGTATGTGTGTGTGTGTGTGTGTGAGTGTGTCGGCGTTTTCACTCTTCTGTCTGTGGGTGACATTTTTTTTTACTTGCCCTCCGCTCAAAGTCTATTGCAATTTGAAAATGACATACGAAGTCCATTAAGCGAGCACAGATATTGTGCAGCAACAACAACAACAACAACTGTTGCAACAACAACAACAATTGCTATTGCAACCGCAGCAACAACAATTGCTGTGGGCGTGGCAAAATACGACTCTAATCCCGCCTTGATGAGCATTCACACCCGTCGTCTCAATGTTACATCCTTAGACTTAGACTGAGTTCAATGGCTACACTGACAACCAAAATTATCTTCATCAACACACACACACACACACACACACACACACAGTTGAATGGCATTCACATTTGATACGTTTTGTGTGTCCATTTGATAATGAACATTGAACATTGACAACTCTGAAATGCAGACAATTGAATCTTAATTTAACATCCAAGTCCAAGGAGAAAGGCGAGAAAATGAGAGACAAGGAGAGTGAGCGACAGACAGAGAGAAAGAAAGAAAGAAAGAAAGAAAGGAAAAGAGATGAAAAATGAGATAGAGAAATGACCATTCAGCAGTCCATGAATCAATCGCCAAAGACAATAAACATTTATTTATGAACAGCTTCATTTTCTTATGCTACTCTATTCTTCTCGCCTTTAATACCCTGTAAATGCCAATGCTTACAATTTATAACAGGCTATATCTCTGCTAAATTGTCAACTTGTCAATAAATGTATTTAAATATCTTATAAAAAAAAAACCTCCTGACGTCGAACAACATTAAATTTAACATATAAATACCTAATAAAAATAAATTTAAAATAATTTATATGCAATCTTTAGTATTGTTCGTCACGAAATGGAATAGCAGAAATACTGGGCATGGAAATGTTTTCGCAACTAGATTTTTACCTCGTTAAGATGTTTTTTTTTATAAGATATTAAAATTATGCTATGATTTTTTAATTTATATAAAAATTGATTTCAAGGTTTTTTTATTTAGTTCAAAAATTAGAGTTTATATTTATGAATAACTCTAATTTTTAACTTTTTTATAAAGTGAATTTTTTTAAAATAATATCAAATATATTAGTATTATATTATACTACTAAAATATTTAATTTTTATTATTTTTATGGTCCTTATTTAGCAAAAAAATTAGAGTTAAAATTGTCTTTATGTTAATAGCTGGAAATAAAAGTTTACCCAATTTAAACAAAAATAGTAGATCTAGGAGTTTTCCATTCATACAGGGTATTGCGCTCTTTACAGGGTATTTGCTGGTTCTGTATTCAATTAATTGTCGCGTATTTAATTAGATTTTTCATTCCATTACGTTTATTAACGTCTTTTAGGCCCTGATTAAAGTTGCAGCATGTGATTGTACCACAGTTATTTCTAGATACACGTACATATTTGCAGTGCTTGGCAACCCTGCTCAAGTGACTGTTAAAGGTTAGAAGAGCTCAAATGGAATTCAATTCCCACACTTTCTGATAAAAGAATTGCTTTGGATTGTCGCCTAACTTTTTGTCTGTTTTTTCTGCTTCGAGCTGCTTATTTGAAAAGCTTGGCAACTCTTATCTTCTTCGTTTTTGTCTTTCTTTGTCAAAAGTCGAATTAAATTGCGTTGATATCCTACCAAAACACTTAGATTCTCAGAAACAGATTATGTCGGAATAAAAAATTTCATTTTGAAAAAGCAAATAAAAAATGAAGATTTTTGTCGCAAATTTAAGAATGTTTCTTTAATATTATTGTTTTTTGTGTCATACTTTTTGTATTCAAGTAAAAATTACTTTAGGAAGATAAGTGAGCTTTTTTCCATGTCTTTATTAAAAATTTTCAATATTATTTAAATCGTTCACTTTATATTTATATTACTACAAAATGTTACTCTTCAATATATTAAATTTTAGCTGGTTCAATAAAGGGAAGAAAAAAACTCGAAAATCATTAAAATCTGAATTTTGATCTTCGGCTAAAAAATAAAAAAAAACGCCATTTAATCATGAATTTTCATCAATAATAACGAGTTGTTTTTATTTGGATGACACTTGAAATATGTAACAAAATTAATTTTGACTCCAACAAATTTCTAGAAATTCCTAGAAATAGTTCTTTTAAAAGTGATTGAAAAGTTTTCCTCTCTTCTTCTTCCTCATCATTCTGTTTTTGAATCCTCAGCACATTTTGGTAATTTGTTTTACTTGTGTACAACATTTATTGTCTATGTTTTCCGTGTTGTTTCTGTGATTGTCTTTAATTTATATTAACTGAAAGTCCACAAAATTGTTGTATGATTATTATTGTTGTTGTTGTTGTTGTTGTGCATAAAATACATTCCATCATATTGCAGTTTTTCGTTTCCTTGTGTTTTTTGGGGGTTTTCTATTGTCTTTTGGTATTTAATCGTTGGTAGGCTTGTTGCTTGTTTGGTCCTGGCTTGTCCTTTTGGTCCTTGGTCCTTGTTAGTAGTCCTGTAGTCCTGTTGGCCTGACAGCCTCTTCATCATGGCCAGAAACACGCAAAATAATCATAAATTTCAAAACTGGCTAACAATAGCCACCAGGTGGCGCCACTATACAGTAAGTGACAGAGAAAGAGAGAAGGAGAGATAGAGAGTGAGAGTGAGGCTATGGTATTTCAGCATTGATAGTCGTATAATTGAGGGCCCGAAATGCTTAAAGCAAAGAATCTCCACCTTCTCCTCTTCTTCTTCTTCTTATTCTTCTTGTTTCTATTGCTGTTGTGGTTGTTGTTGGTATTGTCGTAGTTCTTATACCCTTTGCCCGTAAGGAGCTAGGGTATATTTCATTGTATATAAATATAAGAGTTTCAGCTTTCTAGCTTTAACCGTTTGGCCTACACGTTGATACTCAGTCAGTCTGTGATTCGGATCAACGAGTTTTATATATATATAGATATATCTGCATCTCGAAATTTTATTATAACTATTAATAAAATAAATTTAATTTGCAATTATTTAAATACGAATTTTAAGAATGCGGGAAAAAGGAACATATTTGGCAGGGGAAAAATCATATTTGGTGTAAACACGCCATGTTTGGCGGGAAAAAGCCAGTATTGACTGTAAAAAACCTAAGTTGTTAATATATTTTTTTAAAAGTTAAGTGACGGGTATCTTCTAGTCGGGTTGTCGACTATATGTAGACTTTACTGCTTGTCAAATTATATTATCAAATTATTGTGGAAAAAAAGTAATTCTTCAATTTGTATAATGAAATAAAAACAAATTAACAAAATTGTGGGGTTTAAAAAAAAATGTTTACATTTTTTTTTTTTATGCCGCTCAAGAAACGAAGAAATTTTAAAAAAGGTACAGCAAATAATTTTTATTTTATGAAAATATAAAAGTAATTCTCCAATTATTAGAATGAAAATATAACAAAAATAAAAAAAATAAGCTGTATTAAAATATAAGTATTATTATTATATTTTCTAAAATTTATTAGTCAGCTCTAAAAAATAAAAAAAAAATTTATAAAACAAAAGTTTAGCTAATAACTTTTATTAATATAAATATTAAAAAAAATTACAGTCTTTGCTAAATAATTAAATATTCAAAACTAAATAAATAAAATTAAATCGATTGTCGGGTATCTACTAGTCGTGCACTCGAAAACTTGTTGTTGCTGTTGTTGTTGTTGGTTGTGCTTGCTCTCCGTTGTTGTCATCATTGTCTGCCTTGTCGCATTTTACGCCTCGACAACGATGCGTGACACAAACAGCAGACGGCTTATGCTTGGCTACTCCTCTCCCTCTCTATCTCCCTGTCTCTTTCCCACTCGCTTTCGCTCACTCGCTCGTTGTGTGTTCAATTTGATAAATAGGCAGTTAGTCTAGAGCAATCTCAGCTTACATTCATAATGCATTAATTTTTGGCCTGGTTTAATCGCATGCAGCTGAAGAGTCAGCAGGAGAGGAAGAGAAGGAAGAGGAAGAAGTGGCAGGCAGCAGGAGTAGAAGAAGAAGAAGAAGAAGAAGAGGCAGCCTCAAGTGCAGAGATCCTTTTGCTTTTGGCAATTTTTTCCATTAAATTACACGCAGTCAGACCAAGGAATGGATATTTTTGTGGACAAGACGTTTTCTGACTGCCATAATTGCATGTCAAGTGTGGAGAGAGGGATGGTGAGAGAGAGAGAGAGAGGGGATGATGACTGCTTGGAGGATCTTTTCGGGGCAGCCAACACACCAAAGTGCTAAAGTGGTAAATATGTCAGCGGCAGTAAGACGATAAATTCTCGTTAAGTAGACGCACACACGCAAACTCTCTGACCTCCCCTCGCAACCCACTCCCAGGGCGTGGCAGAAGCAGGGTGACTGAGAGGGGGGCAAGAGGGATGTGGGATGTGAAAGGTGGCAGTGTGTGGGAGATAAGTTAGGGGATAAGGCAATCGGTTGGCCTAATCTGCTGCGCTTGAATGATGATGTGCCACGCCCACACACAGCCCTTAATTACAGCGTGTGTGGCGTGAATTGAGTTTCGCCAAAAATGTTGAGTGTGTACACTGACAGAAAAAAAAAACTAAAGCTAAAACTAAAAAAAAAGTTTAAAAAAAGTTAAAAAAGGTTCAAAAAAAAAGTTAAAAAAAAAGCTGCAAAAACTACCTCAAAAAAAAAACTTCTTTGACCAGGTTTCAATCATCTTGCAATACGAGCAAAAACCTCTTCAATCACGTAAAACTCTAAGGCAAATGAGAAGAACAAAAAATTTATTCATATAAATTAGTGTGGACTTCCCGTGACGACTTTAGCAATATTTACAATTCGCGGAAAAATATAAATTCTTAACTCGTTTAATTTTTTATCTATTTTATCTATCAAATATCTATCAAAATACTTGACTGTATTAATTTCAATCCAATTTAAAATGTAAAAGTACGAAACACTTGACTTTTTCGCTCTGTGTAAAAGACAGAGGGGAAGTGTTAGTGGTAGAGTAGGGAGAGGGGAACGGGGGTGCGGCATTGGTAGAAACACGTGCGCACATGTGCAACTTCCGTTAAAAATCTATTGCTAACTTTCAACAATTCCAACACACTAAGAAGAGAGAGAGAGAGAGAGAGACAGGCGGAGGGACGTGCACAGACACGCACACACATACATAGATAGATAGTAAGGTGCGCCTGAGTGTGTGTGAGTGTGTGTGTGTGTGTGTAAGTGAGTTAGAGTTTCCTGCAGCTGTCGTAGCAACTTCCGGCTGTGTTGCAGCGTCGAAGCTGCTTCCTCTTCTTCTACATATCTCTGCCCGTCTGCTAAAACACTTATTTGGCTTAAGGCTACAAAACTCAAAGCCAAAAATATATAACAGCAACAACAATCATTTTAATACCAAGAACAGCAACAACAACAGCAGAAGCAGCTAAGCAGTTAAAGTCGCCATCTCAGAAACACCAAATGCCTTAATACACTGAGCGCACAAAGCTAAATGCTATGACATTATCGCAATTTTAAACAGAACAGCTCTTATTTCTCATGGCTGAGAGTAAGCAAAAGCTAATTGCTATGACATTACTAACAAGCGCGAAAGCTAATTTGATTCAAAAAACTACAGCTATATTAACAAAAGCTTTCAAAGCTGCTAAAAAAAATGTTATATGCAAGAAAATCAAAATTAAAGGTTATTAATTTAATTATCAATTAAATTAAATTTGAAAGTTAAAAATGTTGTTGCCAGCCATTATTAAAAATAGGGTATTTATAGTACATTTGCCTCATCTTCATTTGCATTCAGCTTTATTAATAACCACAATAATACCAAATAAGCTAGAAAAAGCTGGCTGCTGTGGCATTTTGAACACACCAAATTCTTTAAATTATTAGCTAAAGCTCGTTTCTATGGAATTAACTACAATACGAGCAGTGCTCCACACTGGCTATCTACATAAGTGGAGCAGTGCTCCTAAGTTACGAACTAAGTGGAGCAGTGCTCCTAACTTACGAACTAAGTGGAGCACTGCTCCACATTTGCGATCTGTGTGGATTAGTGCTCCACACTTGCGATCTGAGTGGAGCACTGTTCCACATTTGCAATCCCAGCGGAGCAGTGATCCGCATTTCCGACTGTGAGCGTGAGGAAAAACGAGGTAGAGAGAGAGACGGAAAGTTGTTAAAGCTCAACTCGCTGTTAAATTTGTTGCTTTCTTAAGGATAAGAGAGTATTTACACTCGTGTCGTGACTGCATTTGCTGCTGTTGCTACTGCTCCTCTTCTTTCGCCTTCACCACCCCCTTTGATAACGCCTTTGCTGCTGCTTCAATATTTTTTTACGTGCATGTGTAATCAACAGACAGATAGTAAGTAAGTATTTATAAGTATGTACGTAAGTAATACGCATACAGCTGTGCGTGTGTGTGTGTGTGTAGGTGTAGGTGTGTGTGTGTATATGTGTGTGCTTAAAAAATTGCACAAAGTTTAAGTCAGCTCTAGATGTGTGTTTGTGTATATGTGTGTGTGTTTAACTCAGTCATAGAACTGTTGCTGAAGTCACGTAATTCAAATAACTAAAGTTGGCGTAAATATGCCAAGCATACAACAGCAGCGCGAATTCACACACTCACACACATTCACCGGTACACACACACACAAAAGCATACAGACAGACTAACGTCCTTTTGCTGCAAAACACAACTGCATTTATTTTTAGCCCAATGCAAAAAACTATTCAAAGGCTATGAGTTTGTGACAAAGTTCGACAGTCAAAGTAAATAATTTCAAAGGTTCGGTCCATGATCCTGTTCAGGTGCGAGGTTTGGCACCTAAGAAATCGGACCAGGGTATCTCGCAGTCGAGGCCTCTCGGCCAAAGCTTTCTTGTTTTTTTTTACACATTTTTTTTACATGATCATTGAATCTAATAACTGCTAGGCATCTAACAGTCTAGCAGCTTAACTCTATCGTTCCCAATTTCTATTTGCTATTGTTGTTGTTGTTTTTATTGTCGGTTTGCCGGTTGTCAGTGGCAAGAGAGAGAGAGAGAGAGCTTGGTGAAATTGAAGCTTTAAGCGTGTTAATTTTGTAATTTGTATTAAGCGCTCGTTTTAATTGGCCAATCAGCAAAAGAACATAAAGCACTGAAAACGAGCGCAAGCTTTAAATATACCTACAAGTACTAAATATATGTATGTACATACATTGTACATACTTTTCTGTCAGCTACTTAGACAATAATTGTTAAAGAAACGGATTTAACTGTTACTTATATACATGTGTACCTACAAGAGAAAGAGAGACAAAATAGCCTCACACATTAATCTTAAAAAATTTTAGTTCTACAACTTTGAATGTCTGGCAGCACTGCTTCGCTAAGCATGTGCATGCACACACACACACATAGATTACAGCACTCTTAACTATGTTTGCATACTTATCAAATCACATTGGCATTAGCCACACTGCTTTTGCTTTGCTTTCTTTTCACAGACACTTTTGGCTATAATTACACAGTTTATTCACTTATTTAAATGCATGCACTATGTTATTTGTTGTACGTAACGGAGCCATTGGGTCTTTAGAGTAATTTTCTGATTTGGCGAGAAAAATAATAGCAACTAATTCTATAGCAGTCAGCTTTTGCTGGTGCCTGCAACTTTGGTTTGATGTCTTCAAGATGACAACTCATTGTTATTGTAATCAGCTTACAGCGTTGCCACATGTCTGCAATTACTGTTATTGTTAATCGTCGCTTATGATCTTCAACTGTGGCTGTCTCTATCATGCACATTGTTATTGATAGTGATTTGCACATATACTTATATGTGTGTGTGTTTATTTATCGATGCAAAAGACTTTTCATTAATTAAATTAAGTTGCAAGAGAATTTAAAGTTGTGCGTTTGAAGGCTTAGCGAGCGCTTGTAAGATGGACAGATTATCGTGAGCTAATTACTTAACTGACATCGCTGCACAGTGGAAGAAACCGCTGAATTAGCTCATACAAATTCTCGAAAAATATGTAAATTTTTTCATCGTTGGATTGTTTAAATTTTAATTTTTTGCCCACATTATAAAACAAGAATGTGACATTTAAATTAATTTCATATATTTTTCTCAATCGAGTAGATCAGAAATAAAAATTGTATTCGATATTTGAAATGTTAAATACAAATAGGAAACATTTTTCATTTCATTTCCACTGTGTATCGTTTTGGGAAACGATTTTAAAGCTACAATATCTGTGCACAGTTTAACAGGCACTTAAGCCGCTGCTGCTGCTGACGTTGGCAGAGCAGCCGCCATTTTGTAATTAGCCGCATTACAAGCTGCACTCACTGAGATTTTTGCGGCTACTTTATATGTTAATGAGTTTTCTTGCCTTTGTCTTATCTCTTTCGCTTCCCCGTCCCTCTCTCCCTGCCTCCCTCGCACTCTTAACAAACTGGACATGAGTGCGTGCAATTGAATTTGAAAGCAGTGTCAGAAGCGAAGCTTAAACAGACCCATCCCTGGTTATTCAACACTGCTTCATGTTGCATAATATGCAGAATTTTTAGTTTTTGAGGGCAAACTTCAAATTGCATTTGGACAAAAAAAAAGAGAAGAGAAAAAGAAGACAAACCGAGAAACGGCGAAGAGAAGTCAAAGGGGGGTCAAAGTACACAGCAAAGCGCGGGAGGCAACCAGTATGTGCACACCACGGTGCACAGTGGGACGAAGCGCGCGAATAGCTGCTTAATCAACGTTAAGCAACTTAAGCAATTTTGTATTTGTTTATTAATTTTTAAACCTATTTACATATGCCAACTTAAGTGTCTAAGTATGTGCTTTTAAAATAAAAATATTACAAAAATTTAAAAGCTTAACTTACTACGAATTTTTCGCAGTGTACAAGGACGACGCGTCGATGTGGTTGTGGATGTCGATGCCGATGTCGTTGACTACTTGGCGCTACTAGCAACGAGTGTAGTTAGGAGCTGTAAGCTGGATATGCTTATGCTGAATGCTAAGGCGACGTCATGCCCATTACAGCAAGAAAAATATATATGTATATAAAAAAAAAAAAAAATAGGAAAATTTTCGGGGGAAAATCGCAAATGTGCGAGGCGATAAGCAAAGCAGCTCAACGCTCAAAGCATTGGCAGGGACAATTCGGTTAATCGAATAGAGTTGAGCTCGTGCTTCATTCGATAGTTCCTTTTTCTAGCTTCTTTTTTACAAAAAAAAAAAAATAATAATAATTTAAGCATTTTTAAGCAGGGTATCAAACCGAAACAAATATCGGTTTCAGTTACGGTTACGGTTATATATGCATTTAGGTTATCGGTTAAACAAAAGTTTTGTGTATCGGTTACGCAACGGTTAACGTTTTTTTTAGTGTTTCGGTTTCAAAATAAGGTTATGACTTCGGTTCAAACAAAAATATTAGAAATTTTAGAGATGTGTAAATTTGAAAACAATTATTCAAAAATGTAGATCTTTTTATTAAGATAAATAAACAAATTAAATTGGGAAAGAAAAAAAAATTAAATAAAGTTTTAACAAATTATGATTATACTTTAAAAGCATAATAAAATTTTATGTTTGATCAAACCGAAAGTAACCGTTACGCATGAATCGGTTTCTTACGTTTTTTCCGTATCGGTATAAAAAAAGTATTGTTTCGGTTACGGTTTTAGCTACGATTACCAATTTCAATCGGCTAATACCGGTTAACGGTTAAGGATAAATTTAAAAAAAAATAGTATTCTCAACTGAAAACTGTTTGGAAATCGTGTCAAAACACGCACAGCGCTGGAAAAGTATTAAAAGAGTCATCGAATGTTGCCAGCATTGAATCCTGTTGCCTGGCAAGGATTCTTAGCACAGAGAAGGAACAAGAGAGACAGAGGAAGAGGAAGGAAACGAATTGATGTTTATGCGGCATTGAGTGTGTGAGCGAGAGCGAGAGCGAGAATGAGACTGAGAGAAGGATGTGAACAAGGAGCGCAGGACGAGGAGAGGGAAGAGGGGAAGTCTCGTTTTCTGGGAGGTTTTTTTTGATTTTGCAAATTTATCGCTTTTAGATAAAACGTTTTGCGCTCTAACGATACGAGCAGCAAAATGCTTGAAACTATCGTCTGAAACTGAAATATTAGGAAATTTTCGCTTTTTGGCCCAGTACTCAAAGTGCACTGGGGCTTATGGGATTGTGACAGTAACTTCTAAGGATCTAATGAGACGTTTACAAGTCAACAGTTTTATCCATTTTGGCTGGATTTTTTACTAAACTAAAATTAAAATTCGCAGAATTAAATTTAAAGTGTTTTTCTATTCTAATTATTTATTATTGAAAGTTAAAACTTGAGATTTTAAATTTTTGAAAAAAAAAAAATTTGGAAAAACCACAGATTAAAACAGTAACCATAGCCGTAACCGTTAACCGGTATTAACCGATTGAAATTGGTAACCGAAACAAAACTTATTTATTATACCGAAAATAGTCAAAATGTAATAACCGTTAAGAAACCAATTCACGGTTTATTTCGGTTCGGTCAAGCATTAAATTAAATTATATTGTTAAGGTGTAATCATCGTTTTTCAAAACCTAATTTAATTTTTACTTATGCCCTAATTTAATTTATATTCTGATCTCAATAAAAAGATCTTAATTTTTAAAAATATTGAATTTTTGCTTTCAAACTAACATATCTTTAACATTATTCAAAATGGTTAGCAAAATAGAAAAAACCGGTAACCGTTACGTAACCGATATATGCAAATGTTGCGAAGCCGATAATCTTATCGGTTTGATACCCTGGGAAAAACACATAGAGGCAAAAATTGTGTCAGTTGAGCAATTTTTGGAAAAATACTGTGTTTTCCAAAATTATATAGTTGGAAGCTAAAATCATGATCAAAAAAACAATCCGCATGAAAATCGTTCTGCAAAAAATTCAAATTGCATTAAAAAATTTAGTTTTGTATCACTTTTTTCGTATACACCTGCAATTTCAAATTTAAGAATTATACTTGTGTGTGAAAATTTCAGCTTTCTAGAATTAACCGTTTGGCCTACACGGTGATTCTCAGTCAGTCAGTGACTCAGTAAGGACAAATAGTTTTACATATATAGATATTTTTGGTTTATTCAAATTGTATTTCATTAAATCAATGCGTATGCTGGGCACTTAAAAGTCGAGCAGCGTTTTAACTTGCTCGCTCAACAAGAGACTATGAAGTAATTTAATTAAATCTACAAAATAGGGCAAACATTTATGTATTTATGTATCGCAAGTTCGAGAGCAAAGACAAGAATGGCCAACAAATGGGCCCAGAGTGTTAGCCAAAACAAAGCGGCCAATTCGGTGAGGGAGAGCACTCTCAACCGGGAGAGAGAAATCTCTTCATCGGATGCGGAATCCGTGTCATCATCGGAACCATCATGTAGACCATCCAGGGTGCGATAGGGAATGGCCGCAATTCTGGCAATACTCTCATCTCGCTCATCCACAGCGCTGACATATTGCCGTGTCCAGTGCTCGAGAAAACCGTGGGAATGGGCCAGCATTATCTGATTGTTCAGGACGCCAACGAGATGCGAATAGCGACGGACATTGAAGGCCAATTGTTGGGTAAAGATGCGTTCCCGCACCAAATGCAATCGTCGACTCATCGCATGCACTTTGCGATAGTAACCAAAGTACTCGTAGGGTGTTATAATCGCCAGACGCTGCGAGGTTCCACTACTCTCCGCCAGTCCGCCAAAGGATTGCAGCTCACTCGCCGCCAGATGGCGCAACTGTTGGGTCTTCAACTCCGGCAGACTCGCCAGCCAACGATCCGCATTGCCATCCACCAAATGGATCGTATAACGCTGTGCGAGCACCTCCGATATTGTCTGGGGAGGATTACGCTGTGTGTCCTGTCTCAGCAGCTGATACATGCCCGACTGGTAGGCACTCCGCAGCAGGAAGGTCCACAGCAACCAGGTCACGAACAGCAGACGGGACGACGATCTTTGGGGCAGCTCCGATGACAACAGATTTCCGCCCATGCTCAGCACCACCAGCTGATAGTAGGAATGCTGTGGAGGAGGATTCGTTAGGGAATTCACTAAGGAATTTCAACAAATTATACTAAGAATAGGGAAATCAAAAACCAAAAATTAGAACAACAAAGATAAATGATATATTAGGTAGATAAAATTATTTATATTAAAATTATTTATATTAGTAGGAATGCTGTGGAGGAGGATTCGTCGAGGATTCGTTAGGGAATTCACTAAGGAATTTCAACAAATTATACTAAGAATAGGGAAATCTAAAACCAAAAATTAGAACAACAAAAATTAATGATATATTAGGTAGATAAAATTATGTATATTAACCAGCAGCTGATAGTAGGAATGCTGGATTCGTCGAGGACTCGTTAGGGAATTCACTAAGGAACTGCAACAAATTATACTTAAAATAAGAGCTAAGAAATTTTAAAACAAAACTTTAGAAAATCTAAGCACGTAATTTGGAAATAACATGGGGAACGATAATACTAAGTAAATTACCAACCAGCCGATATTGGAACAAGTTCATTCAGGATTCATTAAGGAATTCCGTAAGGAATTCAACAAATTTGAGAAAAGTTTTAATAAAAGCAATGAAAAAGATAAAACTATATATGTTAGTTCATAGTACATAAGCTTATATTGATTGGATTTTATCCGAATTCGAATTTAATCTGCTATTGATTTGATTTGATTATGTTTCAATTTGATATACTATAATATGATATTTTGATTAGATTTTGATCGGATCTTGCTTTAATTTTAAATTAATGTTAACTTGATTTGGATTTGATCGTCTTTTAACTTTATATGACAATTTTAAATGATTAAAACGGTTCTTTTTGATGTGTATATTGATTTGATTTAAATTTGATTTCTAATTAAACCTTAATATGATGATTAATTCGAAGATCAGCTTTTAACAGATGCTGAATGTGAATGAATATATTAATTCAATTAGTAAATATTAAATTCTATCAGTCTTAAAATTACTGCATACCTTTAGGCGCTGGGGTTGCTTATTAGCTTGTTATTAATTTATCGGAATTAAATGTCTTTATAAGGAACGTTCGCCACTAAGAAAAGCTTTCTAACTTAATATAAAAACTGTGCAATTATCAAGGGTGCCACAGAAATCGCTTTCGCTTGAAATTCACTTCAATTTGTATGAAATTTAAGTGAAATTCAAGCTAAAGCGATTTCTGTGGCACCCCCGATAATTAAAAATTAAAAAACAAAAAATAACTCTTATTTTGTGATCAGAATAAAAAAATATGAAATATTTTAATTTAAATCATTTAGTTTTCAATGAATATTAGAAAAATGTAATATATAAACTGAATGCACATTTGCATTATTTGCAGAATATTTGCTACTTGAAATGGCTACTCACCTGGGAATACCTTCGATAGCATCGCTGGTACAGCCAGATGAACAGGTAGCTCAATGCCAGAACCAATCCGATGCCCTGCCACAGGTGCGGATGAAAGGGAAACGCGAGTTTCTCATACGCCGAGTAGGCACTGGGCAGATTCGTCACCAGCATAATGTGACTCATAAAGTAGTACGTCGATTGGGAATAGGGCATCTCATTGGCAGCACCGCCATCTCTCGGCTTGTAGTGGAAACCTCCCAGTGCGTAGTCGGCGCTCCTGAAGATCTGTTAAACAAATGCACATTTCAAGTTGATATCTTAGTAGAGGGAACAATTCTTAGTTCCAGATAGCTCAGAAAAAATGTAATTATCAAATTGATTATACCCTGTAAGCATTAAGTCACGTATGTATATCTTTATTGTACAGTCAAACTTCTCTTTAATGAACTACTTTAATGGAAATACCAAAAACATAAACGTAAATTTTTATCATAAATATTAATTATTTTTTGTTGACATTTAAAAAATTATCATAAAATATTAAAAAAAAAAAAAGACATTATTTATTTTTTATATTTGATTTTAATATTGTTTTAGATGTTTAATCAGGATATCAAAACGAAACGGATATCGGTTTCAGTTACGGTTTCGGAAATATTCGCATTTCCGTATTTTTGTATATCGGTTACGTAACGGTTACCGGATTTTTGTATGTTTCGGTCTCGAAATATCAGTATGAATTCGGTTCACAAAAAAAATTATTCAAATTGTTAAAAACATGTAAGTTTAAAAAAAAATATTCAAGTATTTCAAAAATTAAGACCTTTTTATTGAGATTATTAGAAATAAAAATCAAATTTACTTCTGAAAACCAGGATTGTACCTTAATAACATAATTAAATTTTATGCATGACCAAACCAAAATTAACCGTTATGGGTGAATCGGTTTCTAAACGGTTATTTAGGTTGGAATAAATTCGGTTTTTCGCTATCGGTATTTTATAAAAGTGTTTTTCGGTTTCGGTTTTAGTTACGGTTACCAGTTTCAATCGGTTAATACCGGTTAATGTTTACGGTTATGGTTTCGTTTTTGATCCGTGTTTTAAATTAAAATTGAAATTAAATTACTTCACAATTTTTTATAATCAGTTCAAGAAATAAGAGGTTTTTTTTTACTTTATACATTATTTGATATTTATTGTATGTACATTAATTTTAAAATGTCTATGTTTACTCGGAAATGCAAATTTCAAAATAGCTTTGAAAATAAGAATTCCAAGTCTTATTCCCCATTTTTTCTGAAAAAAGTCATTAGCTAATTTCTGTTACCTGTTCGAATATCCAGCCGGAGTCGTTGAAAGTCTCGCGCACCTCGGACTTGTTTAGCCAATAGACTCCGACCGAGAAGTTGAGATTGTCGGCCATGAACTGAAGTAAGGCACCCTCGATGCCGACGAAGGCGCCGTCGGGACGGCGGACGAGGTAGGGCATATCCGGCCAGGTGGCACAGGTGAGAGTACAGCCATAGAAGTTGCCCAGTTTGGCGGGAAAAAAGACGTCTTCTGACCATTTAGCCCGCGGCAGCTCGAAGTGATTGACAACACTTGAACGGAGCCTGTCACCTGGATTGATTATTCACACTGTGGTTAGCACGGTACACAATAGAGTTGGAGAACTATCGATAGCACTATCGACACTATCGAGCTACCATCGATAGCAGCCACCCACTTTCGATAGTCCCGAAGTCTGCTATCGATGGTGCCGACTATCGATAGTTCTCCACCTCTAGTACATAATAAGCTTTAAATAAATTTAAATAAAATAAAACATAAATAAATAAATAATAAAAAAAGAAAGTAGCTCAACAATTGGCTTATAATGTCTGTAATATGGCAAATCAAGTTTTTATTTGTATAAAAAAAAAAAATTTCTTTTGCAATGTTAAATGTCGCAATTTGTTAAAAAAAAACTACTATATTAAATAAAATAAAAAACATCACCAAGTCAATTGTGTGTTTGGATGCAAACTTATGTCAAGGTACTTCATACCTCAACAGTTGAGCTCATCATCATTGCTTATAATCTTAATCAACTTTTCATTAAAAAAAAAAAATGTTTAAAGTTGATTTACATTGTATATTGTATATTATATAATACAAAAAAAAATTAATTCATTTAGCCTAATATAGAAATAACATAAAAATCATAAATGTACGAGGACAATTGAGTTTTTCCGCTGCAAAGTGAAGGAAAAGTTGCTCAACAATTGAACTGACGATCATAATGAAATTTAATTTTAAATAAATCAATTTCATTCTTATATAAAATAAAATAATAATTGCTTTAGAAAAGTCTTCATTGGCAAATGTGTTTTGGATGCACACTAGAGGGAAAGTTGCTCAGCAATTGTATTGATTAATATTGTATATAATGCAAATAAACTTTTTATATTTATAAATAAAAACAATAATAAAAAAAAACCAATTAAAATGCACTTGACCAATTGTAATTGGGATTATAATGTAAATTAACATTTCATTTCTAAAAAAGATAATAAAAAATCACCTGATTAATATAATACATTTATAAATACAAAAACAATAACTTAATTGTATTTAGAATTAGAATAAAAATAAACATTTAAATTATTTCATAAAAATAAATACAATAAAATTTTACTTGGACAATTGTGTTTGGAGTGCTTGGAACTGAATAAAAAGTAGCTCAAAAAAGTAAAATAAAAAAAAAATGTTTTAAAAAAAGAAACCTTTTATAATTATATTAAAAAAATAAACCTGCACAATTTTCTTTGGGATTAGAATATAAAAAAACATTTAAAATGAATAAAAAAATACAAAACAAAAATAAAACTGGACCATTTTGTTTGACATGAGAAAGCATATAATTGTTTAAAAAATTAATAACAAAAAAAAAACACGAAAATGTTACCTGGACACTTGTGATTAGTGTGCTTGGAACTGAAGGGGAAGTAGCTCAACAATTGAACTTATTATCATTGTTCATAAATTTTAAATAAATTAATATTATTATAATAAAAAAGTAAGATTCTTTGGGATTAGAATATAAAAGAACATTTAAAATGAATAAAAAAAAAAATAAATAAAATACAAAAAAAAAAATAGAACTGGAAAATTTTGTTTGACATGAGAAAACATGTAATTGTTTAAAAAATAAATAAAAATCAAACCCAAAAACGTTACCTGGACACTTGTGTTGGGTGTCCTTGGAACTGAAGGGGAAGTAGCTGAGCAGTTGAATCAAGTGCGGCTTCTCCGGGTGTGGACGCAGTAGGCCGACATTGAGAACGCTGAGCTGCCAGAGAAGCTGCCAGAGATGCCGGAGTTGTTGCATGTCCTGGCTGCGAGCTGTTTGCGGTTGCAGTGGCAGCATGTAGATGAGGACATAGGAGAGATTGCTGGTGGCACGTTGGGCCGAGTAGAGGCGACGCAGGGCGTGAATGTCGTCGACAAGCAGGAGAACCGCATGCTTATATGGTTTATACTCCAGCTGCCTTTGATTGGACAGCCGGAGAGGCTGCGACTGGGAGGCGTGTTGTTGTTGTTGCTGGTGTGTGAGCAGCTCGTGCAACAGCTGCAACAATTGTCGACGCGATGACAATGCGCTGTACTCAACATGGACATCAAGTGTGTTACATTCGGACATCTCCGACTGTTGCAGCACCTGGGACATTGCCAGGGACAATGGGGAGGACAATGGGAAGGACACCATGTCCGCCGTTGCCACCGCAGACTGACACTGCAGCAACAACAACAGCAGCAGCAACAACTTCAATTCAACAGCCACAAACTTATGACAACAACACATGACTTCTTGACTTCTTGACTTCTTGACTCCTTGCCGCCTCATTGCCAACTGACTGAGAATTTGAATTTGATTTTCACGCTCATTTCGGGCCAACGACGTCTTGGCCGTCCCCTTGCCACGCCCCCTTTGCCCCCTTTGGTTGCTGCCCCCGGGGGAAATCTGTTTAATGTGTGTTTAATGCGCCTAACAATCACAGTTGTGCATTCGACTCTAAGCATTGTCATTATCATTATCATTATCATTTTAATTAGCATTTGAAAAAAACGCATTTGAAAAAGAAAATCAGCGCTAATGAAATTACATATATCTAATTACAATTGATCATTAGAAGTAATGAACACTTTTTCATTTGCTTTAAATTATTATAATGAATTCAAATACTAAATTATTTAAATAAAAATAATAATTAATTATAATAATAAAAGTAATAATAATAGTAATAATAATAAGCATTAAAAATTAAATTTTTAAAAAATTTACTTTATTCAAATTTAATTTTAAAAAAAATATATCAAACATAATATCTTAAAAAATAAACGATTTCAAAAATATTTGGAAAATGGCAGTGCTAATAAAATTATACCTAATAAAAGTAATGAGCATTTTTTCTTTTGCTTTAAATGATTATAATGAACATAAGTTTTTATGAAAAATAAATAAAACATTTTCAAAAAACTACATTTTGAAAAATTTGGTTTTTTTTTTGCAAATTATATCAAATATTACATCTTGGAAAAAAGGTTTAAAAAAATGAAAATAATGGTGGAAAATGTGAACAAAAATGTAGAAAACGTAAAAAAAATTAAAAAAAAAAAAAAATTACAATTAAAAATTCCAGAAAAATTTTAAAAATGGTTTAAGAACTTTATATAAACATAATTAATATTAAAATGGAAAACATGCACCAAAAAATACCATTTAAAAATCTGTTTAATTTCCCAGTATTCCCAGTAGAAATATTTGCTTTTCAAGATATCTAGCCAATCTCACAGATTATAAATCTCCTTTGAGCTGCCTGATTAAAGTTTAAACACCGTTTTTAATTTATATTTTGTTTCATACATTTCTAGTTTTTCGTTTATTTGGAGTATAGTACATGAATATTATAAAGCAGTTAGTTAGTCATCAAGAAGATCAGCATCGTTATCATTATCGTTATCATTGTTGTTATTGTTATAATGATCGTTGTCATCAATATCCTCATCATCGAAATGAAAAAAGTCGAGATCGTCGTCATCTTCCTCCTGGTCTTGTTGCTTCTTCGATTTATTCCTCTTACTATGATTATTCTGTTCCAATGAAGTGACGTCAATTTTCTCGCTGGTCACCTCGACACTGGGCACATCAAAGAGTCCCAGTTCCGCGGCGCCCAGTTCATAAACTGGCGATTCCTCCTTCAGCTTCGATTCATTCTGATTGTTGTTGTTGAGTCGGACGAGAAGTGGAGGCTTAACAGAGACCCGTGTCCGATTCGTATGAATGTTGAGCATGCCCTGATACAGATGCGGAAAACGTCGCTGAAACTCGGCCTTAATCTTCAGCAAACGCTCCAGCATCCCAGGTGTTAACAACTGATGATGCGGACTCTGGGCCATGATGTGCGTATCTCGACGTGGCCTCAAATATGCCTCATAGCTGCCACCGCCGCTGTAAAGCGGCTGATGTGGATTGAAGGCCTTCTGTGTCCACGGATCATTTGGCTGCTCCAATGGCAACAATCCCATATAAGGACGCAACAAGCTGTCGCTGTAGCCCAACACTGAGCTCACCTCGTCTGGAATCGTTTCGAATGTGGACATGTCTCGAGATGCGGATGCTGATTCAGATGCTGATTCAGATGCTGATGCTGATGCTGAAGATGATGATTGACTGATTGATTGATTGATGGTCGGTCAGCGTATGGAATGAAAATGAATAGCGCGCAATGAAGAAGCGAGATTAGTGAAACCTTCTTTGATATTATGGATCTGCATGCAACACACACTGATTCCAATTCCAATTTTTTTTTTAATTTAAATTTTTGAAACAATTTAAAAAAATTATTATTTTAAAAAAAATACAATTTATGAGAAAATTTAAAAAAAAAAACAATTATTATTTTAAAAATGAAGTAAATAATAGTTTTTAAAAATGTTAACAAAAAAACATTACCTTTGAAAAAATTAAGAACAATTTTATATAATTAAAAAAAAAAAAATAGTATTTAAAAGAATTGAAAAAGCATTATAATTTTTGAAAAAATATTATAATTTTGGAAAAAAAAATTATAATTTTTAAAAATTTTGAAAGAAGTTAAATTTTTGACCAAGTTTTTGAAAAAAATATAGTATTTTAAAAAAATTATTGGAAAAAAATAGCATTTTAGAAATAATATATCATTTTTGAAAAAAAAACTATAATTTTTGGAAACAAATGATAATTTAAAAAAAAATAAACTTTAGCTTTTGAAAAAAAAAAAATACAGTCGAACTTCCCTAACTCGAACCACCATTATCCAAAGAAAATGTTCGAGTTATGGAGATATTCGACTTATAGAGTTCTTTTTCTGCAGTTTACTAATTTGACTGCCACTCATTTAGCTCAAGTTAGAGAGAAATTCGAAAAATATTAGAAAATATAACAATTAAATAAATTAATAAATAAATAAATAAAATAAAACCAATTTTTTTTGAATTGCTAAAAACCAATAAAAAAAAATTGGAATTTTAGAACCCATGTGTGTCTTGCATGAATTAATGTAAATGCTAAAATTAATGCTAGAATCAATGGTAAAATTAATGTGATGCTGTGGAATTTAATGAGCTGGATTTTTTCAATTTGCGTCTTAGACGCTTTGTGCGCAGACGCTTTGTGGAAATGCTGTTGCCCTGATTTGAGGTTGAGTTGGAGTTGTTGGTGATCGTGGGAGTGATCCGAAGAGTTGTTTCCCTCTCCCGCTGGAGCTGCAAACGTAGGATTTGATTTAAGACATCAATCAGTTGATCTAATTTGTTGTTGCACGTGTTTTCCATGCTTTTGATCAACTTGTGCTGTGATTTTCTTGTTACCTTCGCTTGTCGCGTCGTTCGCAATCCCATCTGATTACGGTTTCTGGAATTGGAATTGGAATCGGAATTCGTTCTGGAATTGACTGTTGAAGTGCTGCGTCTGCGCACAAATTTACCACGCAGTGCATAAGGTGTTACAGTCGTTGTTTCATTTATATTGGTTTGCGTTTCGTTATCAGTATTATTGCTGTGCTGTTTTTTAACTTCTTCAGCTACCAGCGAGTTGAGCAATTGCGCCACATTCGCTTTTTCTGTGGAATTGGCCGTGCCATTTTCCGTAGCACGTTTCGTTTTATTCTCCAAATCGTAGGGCTGCAATTCCTGATAACTATAATCTCCGGATTCTGTTTGCTGTGGTTGATTTTGCAGTTTGGTTAGATATTTGGTATCGTAACCTTTGCTGGCTAGGAGACGTTCCCAGCGCTTTTCATCGAATTGTTCCCTTACCAATTCCGCAGGGTTTTCTGATTTGTCGATGGCATTGCTGGAAGGCGTTGATTCAGTGGTGGTGGTGGTACTGCTGCTGGTACTGCTGCTGATGGTACTACTGGTACTACTGGAGGTGCTTATTGTCTCTGCTTGCTGACAGGCCTTCAGACGCTGCTCCGCCTTGTCCAGCTGCTCCTTGAGGCTTTGTATCATGTCGTAGAGTTTCTTAAATTCCTCACGTACTGCCGTCGAAATTGTCTCATTTCTGGGCTCATCCCGCTGTGGCAATTCGGTGACGGTCTCTGGTGACTCTGTCATATATTCCAGCTGCTCCTGTTCCTCCTCAACACCAGCTGTCAGCTGATCTCCACTGATCTCCAGCGGTTCTTGGCTGGCACGCTCCAAGGCCTCGCGTATGGAGGCGGCATTGTAGCGCATCAAAGCCTCCGCTGGATCCTCATCTGGACTCAGGGTGATCTCCTTGAGTCCCAGCTTGTATTCCTTGCGCAGCACATTCAACGAACTCTCATCGATGGTCTCCAAGGTGCCATATTCTGGCTCATTTGTGCTGCGACGTCTGCGACTCAATTGTGGACTCAACTGTGGACTCAACCACATCCTCTCCAGCTGTTGGTTGAGGTGATTCCTCTCACCGCAACGACAGCTGCTGCCGCAGGCGCAATTGACGCCACCACAGCCGCAGGAGGATTGGTCTCTAGAGGATTGGCCCTGAAATTGAAGCGATGCTGATGCTAACCTTTTCTGTATGCGATGGCTGCTGTTCGAGGTCGTCAAGAGATTGGAAGCGTTTGGAATTGGTGGTGCAGTGGTTCTTTGTGTGGTTATAGCTGTCATCTTCTGGTCGTCATCGGGTTTTATTGTCTGAAATGCGTCGCCTGTTAATGACATGAGGAACAGCACACGGAGCAGGAAGAGCAGGAGCAGGAAGAAGATGAAACTTATATGAGATGACATGAGACAAAGCTACTTTATGTACATGTGTGTGTGTGTGTGTGTGTGTGTGTGTGTGTGTGTGTGTGTGTGTGTGTGTGTGTGTGTGTGTGTGTGTGTGTGTGGTGCATGTGTAATGTGGTGCAACTGTGCTTTGGTGTGGATCCATGTGGTGCTGGTTTCCTACTCACATTTTCCACACATTATGCTAAGAATACCAAGATTTGAAAGCAATAATTAGAATCAGAAAACACTATAGGATACCCGTTACCTATTTAAATATATACACAATACTTTTATTGCATACCTTTAGGCAGTTATACGTTTATCTAAAAAACTTAAATCCGCCATTGCCAACTTTCTATTTGTCCGATCTTGTTATATATATATATACAGAATATATACATACTTTGCACAAACTTAATATACCCTCCCTCAGGGTATAAAAAATTCCAGAAAAATTTAAACATTGCTTAAATAACTTTAGACAAACGTCATAAATATTCAAGCTAAAAAAGCTGTGATGTAAATCCAAATTATAAATCGATTTCAAATTCAAAATATTAAATCAAAAAATAAAATTGTCGTTATATCGCCAAAAAAAATAATCGAGTTAAAGTATTTGAAATTCGCTTTCGCGAAAATTGAATTGTAGATTTTTCAATGTTATTTTAACAACATGTTATTTGAAAATAAAAATCAATGCGGCCGGCAGGCCGCGCTAGTGACGAAAGCAGCTTCTTCAAATTTCTAGCCTGTGCTTCCCATATTTAATCAAAATTATAAGTTCTTTAGAATTTACTTTACTTCTTTCTTGTTAAAGATAAGAAAATAATAATTTTCATAATTTTTGTACTTAGTTTTTCTTATTTCAATTTCACAACTTTTTTTTGGACTCTGTGTAATTTTTTCTTAGTTTAATTTTCTAATTTATGCTGTCTTTATTTCATCAAAATTTTGAGTTCCTTACAATGTATGCCTAATTTTGTTTTTTCTCCTTTTTGATTAAGACAATAAAATAGATTTTATCTAAATTTTCTACACTGAATATTTTTCTTATTTCAATTAAAAGATTTTTGTGCTCTAAATGTTTGTCCAAGCTCAAATTTTTAAATTATGTGTCCCTTATTTTATCATAATTTTGAGCTCTTTAAATTTGTTTTCTTAACATTGTTTTTTCTCCTATTTTCTTTTAAATAATAAATATTTTTTCTATTTCAATTGAAGTTATTTTTGTACTCAAACAATTTTCTTGGCTCAAATTTTCTAATTATTGCTTTCTATTTTATTCCAAACATTTTCTTTGAATAGTGTTCTTAGCAATTTTTGGTTTCTATCGTGTTTTTTTGGTGGTGTGCTGTGGGCGTGTGCTGCTTTCGTTACTCCCCTTTCATGCTTGTTTTCCTACTTACCGCCATGACTTGATGCTGTCGCAGCATGGAATCGATTGCCTCATCGCCGACAGCTGCTCGATAGGCGCCTCCTCCATAGGATCCGCCGTGATAGGCATTGGATGCATAAGCTCCGCCTCCGTAGCTAGTGCCGTAACTGGGCACAGAGGGCACCGAGGGGTAGTGAGGGGTTGGATAGTGATAATGTTGTTGTGGCCTTTGCATTGGCACCTGCTGGTAGTAATTGATGATAGTCGGTCCGCCCTTGGACTTGGACTTCTTGTGATGATTGCCGCCCAAGCCCAAAAGATCGACTGAATGCGGATAGATGTTAGATTCGTGTCTGGGAAATACTCCATACAGATTACCTTTGTGACGCGCCTTTCCCTCAATTTCGGGCATTTGTGGCTGCGACTCGGACAATTTGGGCTCCGCTCCCTCTGCTGCCTCCTCCATGTTGTTGTTGGTTCTCTCCGGTTGTTGTTGCTCCGTTTCCATTGGTTGTTGCTGACGCAGCTGTTGCTGCTGTTCCTCATCAGCCCATTGACGCTGCTGCTGCTGCTGCTGTTGTTGTTCTTGTAGTTGCTGCTGTTGCTGCTCTATTGCCTGACGCATTTGTTGTCGCAATTGTTGCTGTTGCTGTTGCTGCTGTTGCATCTTGTCATCTGCCCATTGTCGCTGCTGTTGCTGCTGTGCTTCCAACTGTTGTTGTCGCTGTTGTTGCTCCAATTGTTGCTGCTGTATCGTCTTCATTTGCTCCTCAGTCCATTGACGTTGCTGCTGCTGCATCTGCAACTGTTGCTGCTGCTGTTGCATGGCCTGAAGCATCTGTTGCTCCATCTGTTGCTCTTGTTGCTGCTCTTGTTGCTGCTGTTGCTGTTGCATCTTCTCATCCGCCCATTGTCGCTGCTGTTGCTGCTGCTCCTCCAACTGTTGCTGCTGTTGTTGCTGCATTGTCTTCATCTTCTCATCCGCCCATTGTCGCTGCTGTTGCTGTTGCTGCTCCAACTGTTGTCGCTGCTGCTCCGCCTGTTGCTGCTGCACCAACACCTTCATCTTCTCATCAGCCCATTGACGTTCAGCTGATTGCTCCCATTGTCGCAGCTGTTGTTGTTGTTGTTGTTCCGCCTGTTGCTGCTGTTGCTGCTGTGCAATTCTCATCTGTTGCTGCTGCCTGATCATGGCATCCTGCTGCTCTCGCTGCTGCTGTTGCTGTGCTTCCATTCTGCCCTTGGTCTGCTCTTCCATCATTTGACGCTGCTGCATCATCTCCTGTTGCAACATTTGTTGCTGCGGATTCTCCTGTTGCTGTTGTAGTTGCTGTTGCTGTTGCATCGACAACATTTGCTGTTGCATCAACATTTGTTCCTTTATTCTGGCAGTTTTCTGGTCGTCCATCATCTGTAAATTGTCGTTAACGTTTAAACTTGAGATTTTAAATTCTTAAATTATCGAAATTTTAAATCTTTGAGTTCTGAATGAATTAAGAAAAAAACAAGTGGGAAAGACTATAGTCGAGATGCCGACTATAGGATACCCGTTACTTATTTAAATAAATTTTAAATATTTTTTATTGCATGCTTCAACTCGGCTGTTGAAGCTGATCACGAATATATATACTTTATAGGGTCGGAGATGCTTCCTTCTCCCTGTTACATACATTGCAACGAATATAATGTACCCTAGGGTGTCCCTTATTTTGGCAAAGTTGTAATTTTTAAACTCATACGGGCTAGATCTGTTCATTTGTATTTAATCGGAGTACGATAACACATTCAAAATTGATTCGAAACATGAAAAAACATCGAAAAATGTATACTCAGTTTTAAAACACGGTTTTTTCATGTTTAGAAGCAATTTTGAATGTGTTATCGTACTCCGATTAAGGTGAAAATTTATTTCCGAGTACTTTAGAACCAAATAAACAAAACAAAAAAATAAAAAATTAAAAAAAAAAATTTTGATTTATTTTTGCCCCATATAATATTAAAATATTCCGATCCAAGTCGGCACGGGTTATCATACTCCGATTGAGGTAAAACTTTTTTTTCAAGCGCTTTAGAACCAAATGAACAAATCTAGCCCGCATGCGTTTAAAAATAATGACTTTGAAAAAATAAGGGACACCCCTTTTACTTATTTTTTAAGTAACGGGTATAATGAAATATCTCAAAATCAAATTTATACGGATGCTTCAGAAATCGCTTTCACTTCAATTTCACTTCAATTTCATTGCCACAGGTCAAATCGCAGAATAAATTTTACGCGGTTTAAACTAGCGCTAAAACCGCTTGCGTTCGATGCTGCCACCTAGTCCGATTGAGATATTCGAAGTCGGGGTCGGCGATGCCACATTTTTTAGTCAGAATTCGAAGTAAGGCATTTAAAAGAAATATATAGAAACAACTTCAGTTTTCTTTTGAGGTAAATCAAGTAAAGGAAAGTAAATTAGAAAGTAAACGACCTTAAGAAAAGCTTGAAATTGACAAGGAACAATGTAAAAAAAATGCTACTTCAAGCCGATTAATTTGATACTCTTTTCTGTCAACGTCGACTCTATGTAATTTGTTTTGAGTGCTGCAAGTGTTTTTGTATTTTTGTGTTTTGTTTTGTAATTTGTGTTATTGCAATTTTTGTTTTTTTTTTAATATGTCTTATTGTAAGATTTTTAATTTGTGTTTTTGAAGATTTTTTCTTTTTGTAATTTTGATATATTTTTTTTTTTATGTAGTGTATTTTTGTGCTTATGTAATTATTATTTTTTGTGTATTTTTGTTTTTTAATTTGTATTTTCGTAGATCTTTTTTTTTTTTTTAATTGGTTTTTTAGTAATTTTTGTATTTTTTTTTTTTTTTGTGTAGTGTATTTTTGTTATTATTTTTTTTATTTTAATTTTTGTGTTTTTGTGTGATTTTGTGTAATTTTTTTTTTAATTGGAGTTTTTGTAGATTGTTCTTAGTTTGTATTTTAGTAATTGTTGTATTTTTTTTGGGTAGTGTATTTTTGTATTCCCGTTGTCAATCTGTGGAATCGCTGTCTTCATTTCGAGGCTTACCTTGGCTTGGTCTTCCATCTGCATCACTTGTCCCAGCTGCTGTCCCATGGGTTGTTGCTGTTGCGTGTTGTCAGCCCGATAGGCGGCGTAGATCTTGTCCTGCTTGGGCCGCATCTGGGTCTGATCCGCAGAGTCCGCGCTGGCCATGCGGTAGGCGTAGGCCATCACATTGATGATGTCCTCCTTGGACAGTGGTGTCTCCATCTGGGGAGCCATCATGGACGTCGCTTGGCGCTTGTGCTGGAACTCGCGCTGCGTCTTGCGTTGCGCCTCCTTGTGGAGCAGACGGCGCACGTAATCATCGCGCAGAGCACGCTCAATGTCCGCCCTTGTGATCTTGTGCACCGGTGTCCGGCTCAGTGGGTAACGCAGCTTATAGCCAGGTGAGCCCATCTCGTTGGCGCGCATCTCTCGGGCCAATCCCTCGATCTGCTGGAGCAGCTTCAGTTCCGTGATCACTTGACGCTCAAAGGCCTGGAGCTTCGACTCGATCTGGAGATCTCCCGCCTCGCTGTTGCGACTGCGGAACCACAACAAAGGCACTCGCTCCTTATCCTGATCCTGCTCCTTCTTCTGGTGCTTCTCCTGTTCCATTTGCAGTGCCGACTTGATCTTGAGCTGCGCCAATTGCGCCTCCGCCTGCTGTGGATTCCTATAACCGATGACGCCGTCTACGCCTCTCAGTTTCTGTCTCTCCCTCTGCATCTCGGGCCTTACACGCACCTCCGAGATGTCCGAGGCCTGGGCGAGGGGCGCAGCTCCACCTGGAAAGAATTGACGCAGTCCAGCCATAAAGGCATCCGGAGTGGCAGCTGGAGGCAAAGAACCAGACAAGGCGCTGCCCAGCATATTGTTGGTGCTATCAAAGAGACCACCGAAATTCAAGGGAGCTGCAGGAGCAGCCGCGGAAGCAGGAGAAGGAGCAGGAGCCGGAGCAGGTGCATCCTCAGTCGCTGACTTGGCAGCCGGAGCGGGCGCGGGAGCTGGAACTGGAGCCGGAGCCGGAGCACCGAGCAGACCGTCCAGAGCCGGCAAGCCCAGATTCTGCATGGTCTGGCCAAGATTGAATTGATCCAAGGTTGGCATTGGTGGCATTTGACCCACCAAGCCCTCGGGCATCCAGCTTTGACCCACCATCATCTGGCCGAGATTCTGAGGCTGTGGCATTGGCGGCATCTGACTCAACAGCTGCTGGAGCATGGCAGGAGCATTCAATGGCGACGGAGCTGCAGCTGGAGCTACAGGTGGATTCTGACGCGTCACACGCGACTTTTGACCATTCTGAGCATTCATCGCATCGTCGGCCAGGACGAGAACCACCTTGGAGGCAGCGGCCGAGGGTGTCTGCAGAGTGTCCGGCACGGCGCCGAGTATCGACTGGGCCGGAAAGAGGCTGCCCCAGCGGAGCAAGCTGCTCAGCGCCGGGAACATCAAGTAGAACGCGTCCACTGAGGGAATTCCACTGCGAGGTGGCATTATCGGTGGCACCTGGGCGAGCATCTACGGAAGAGACTCCCATCAGAGACGAATGGAACAATCTACAGTGGCTCACAGCTCAAAGTGACCCTCGACACCTTTTGCAGTACACTCAACCCAACATTTATACGCCTTCGTATACACTGCTCGGCATATATATTTTGACAACGCTTAAAGTTAAGTCTACGCAAATTTTTAAATTTTTTGATAATTTCTAAAATTTACTATTTTAACCACTTTTTCCTCCTTTTCATCATAATAAATATTAGCGAAGAGATTTTTGAACTAATTTTTGCAGTCACTATTTGAATTATTTAAAGAAACTTTTTGGGTCAAAACATTTATTGTTTGAGACCGAGGAAAAGAGTCTAAAAAGTAAATTCTAAATTTTCAATGGGTACTTGATGGAAAGTTTTGTATCATTCAAACGCAATTTAAATGACCTTTCCATTGATGCCAAAATTTACATGAACTACGTTCAAATTATGAGTAGATTTAACTTTAAGCATTGTCAAAATATATATGGCGACCAGTGTATTAAGCACAGTTGTTCTTAAACATTTTATTTACAAATTGATTTTAATAAAAAATTTTACTGCTCATTTAATAAATAAAAGATATTTAAATATGTCAAATTTGAGCGCTTAAAATATTTTGTCACTCACTTTTTTGGCTTTCGTGTTATACTTTTTTTATTTATTTTTAACTTGATTAAGGTAAAAAAATGTAGTACATTCAATTTGAGCGCTTAAAAAATGTTTTTTGGCGTTCATTTTTGGGTTATTTTATTTTATTTCTTTTTTATTATAATTTATTTGTGTTATTATATTTTATGCTTATTATTTTTCAGATTAATTATGGAATAATTATATTAATATACGTCACTTTGATCGTTATCATTTTTTTAAGTTTAATTTTAAATATGTTTTTGGCGCTCATACTTTCGATTTCTTTTTATTATTATTCAAAATTATATTAATTTAAATTGTATTTTTAAATATTTTCAATTAAAAGTTAAAAGTTTGAATATGTTGGATTATGTGTTTTTTTTTTCTTACACACTTCATAATTTCCGAGTTTTTTATCCAATTGTTATGAAATTTCGTGATTACATCGATCAACTCTGAGATTTTTTTGTACATGTTTACGTACATGTTTATAGCGAATTATCTATATATATATCATCTACATCTACTTAGAAATATTCTTTATATCTTTCTTTATATTTTGTAAAAATTCCATATTATTCTATGTTGTATGCTTTTCTTGTGAAAGTCAAAAGAACTTTTGGTTTTACTGACAAATTTCTTAACTACGACACTCTTGAAGTTACTGAATGACCTTAAGCCATAAAGAAATAACAATGTTGAGTATTTTGAATTTGAAATTAAATTCACCAAAAAATTCATGCAAAACAACAAAAGCATTAAAATTGCAACAAGGTGGCGTATTCACTTTACCACGGGTACTTATGTATTTTTATCTATTGCACACCCCCATGTTAATAATTTCACCACGATTGTGAGTGGTGAAATTGAGAACTCCACTGAATCTAATATTTGATTTAAAGGTAAAGGAAGACAAAACTCATAATGACTCGAATATAAATCTAGAAATGCCGATGATATCAGTCTACGATTTAAATAAAATCGATTTAAATTATTTAATTATTATTATAAATATATTAAGCATTTTAAGCCCGACGTTATTTAAAAATTGTAAAACACACATTGTACTTTGAATTATTTTTAAAAAATTAGCCAATTAAAATTGTTAATTTTAATTTTTAAATTCTTATTTAATTAATTTAATTATTATTATTAATTTGCCACATACAACTC